>CAJNJA010012084.1:0-13312 GCA_905231915.1 Symbiodinium necroappetens | reverse complement strand
GTTTTAACGCCTTCGCAAGGGGTTGACACGGAAAAATGCATTTAAAGAACACAAAAAGGTAGGTACATGAGGGGGGGTAGCATATATATATATATTTATGTACACATACACATACACATACAGATCCATATACATATACGTATAGGAATACATACACATATACGTATAGGAATACATATACATATACATATACATATACATATACATATACATATACATATACATATACATATACATATACATATACATATACATTGACATATATATATATACATACATATATATATGTATGTATGTATGTATGTATGTATGTATGGATGAATGAATGGATGTATGTATGTATGTATGCATGCATGAATGTAGTATGTATGTAAGGTACCCCCCCAATCTATGTTGTTACCATCTTTTTTGCTATTTCTACTTACGAACATCTCCTCACGACCATTCATTCTTCCACTCGCGATCGTCTCCTCATGACGGCACAAACCCCTCCTTCAACTCACATGTCTCGGATCATCTCCTCATCACCGCACAAACCAACCATATTGAAACCCAATGCGGCCCAATATTTCAATATGGTCTCGGGGAGGCCCATGTTGAAATATTGGGCCATATTTAGTTTCAATATGGCCGATCCAAGATCCAAGATTGCACGGGACTCTTGGGGAGGAATCTTGCATCATGGATCTTGGATCTGCTATATTGAAATTCAATATGGTCCCAATATTTCAATATGGCCGTCACTGAATCCAAGATTCCTTCCAGGAGTCCCGTGCAATCTTAGATCTTGGATCTTGGATCCGCCATATTGAAATTCAATGTGTTTCAATATTTCAATTTGGTCCTCTGCCCTTCTTGGTCTTATTACTTCCACGGCTCTTGGGACAGTCTGCATGTGTACATCTGCGGCATTCTGCATGTGCATATCTGCTACATATGCATAGCAAGAGAGCTTGAAACATCTGCGTCATTCATGTTGCAGCCCTTGGTGTCTCAAACCCGCGAATCCGCATCCTTGCTGTCTTCTGCCATGATGCAGTAGAACAACATCACGGGCACCGTCGCTTTTCACAACGGCCCAGCCTCCTTGTCCTCTGCTACGCCGGCGCCATCCGAGACAGCAGGGGCATATCGGACGCCATGGGGGGTGACCAGGAATGACGATCTGATGATGGCGGCAATCGTCAGCGGCGACGTGCCGGTCCACGCAACACGCATGTCTATGTCATCGTCCGCGCTTCAAGTTATCCTCGACAACATACAAAAATCCTTGAAGCTCGTTGTGGGGCAGAGCGGCGGTTGGAGAGTCATTGCCAACGAGCAGTTCTTCAAGATTCTGGCAAATCCGAAGCGTGTTCGGAGAGAGCCGCCCGCAATCATGGATGCACAGCCGGCCGCGGTTGTGAATCCGCTCGAGATCGATGACAACACCGAGCCCAAGGAGAACAAGAACCACGAGACCGACAACCCAAAGCAGGAGAATCAGAGCCAGGAGACCAACAACCCCGGGGAGCACGCGAAAAAGGCTGATGACAGCGACTCAGACAGCTCATCGTCGTCCACCAGCAGCAACAATAGCATCAAGTCCGAGGACATAAAGAAGATGTTGAAGGATACGGAGCAGAGACCTACACATGGACGGCAGAATGGAGCGATGCGTGGAGCAACATGCTTTGTACTTTGAATGATGGTTATAGCAATCCAAAGCGTCGTGTTATCGCCTACAGAGACTTGAAGACTTTGAAGGAGGCAAAGGCGGAGTGGGATCGAGCCTAAGTCCTAACTTGCTTGAGTACAGAGTGCGTGCTTCGGGAGAAAATGTTTTCGCAGTTGCTGGCTTCTTATGCAGCATGCCTGCCAGCTATCCAGGACTTCTCATGTACTATGTCGGCCCCTTATTCAAAACCACACAACAAACGACAACCAGAATCACTTCATGCTCTTTCGCTGTCTGCCACCTGTCCAAAAGAACACAACAGACAACAACCACAACCGCATCCTGTTCTTCCGCAATGTGCTTCTCTCGAGACACTTGCTGTTCTCGCCCCTAGCCTCAACTCTCTTTGTCGCATCATCTCGTGAACTCATGGCTAACCTGTTGGAATCCACCATGGAACTCGTGGGCGGGAGGGAGTGGTCATTCGAGGCTTTGGCGGTTCCGCAGATCGGACACGTTCCTTCGACGGAGATAGAGAACCCTATCACCATGGAGAACTGTCGAGAATAGCATGGAACATCTCAATGCCAAACGAACACATGCATGAACTCACACGTGCACACCCCATCAATTCACGTCATCACAGTATATGACAACCATGGCCATCATCATGGTCATCATCATCACCATCGTCGTTGACATCATGATCGTCGTCATCATTTTTTAATCTTCGTTCTCATGTCGTCAACACATGACGAAAAACCTAGGCCCCACTATGTATATGTTGTTGTTTAACATATGCATATATATATATATAGATATAGATATAGATATAGATATAGATATAGATATAGATATAGATATAGATATAGATATAGATATAGATATAGATATAGATATAGATATAGACAAACAAAAAATACGTAAGCAGTGTTAGGTTTAACGGGTTGTTGTTTAGGGTTATTGCTGTAGAATGTCGAGCCGTAGAAACACAACAAAGAGTAAAAGCATAGATCTTTCGGGGAAGGGGGTAGCTATATGCATACACACACACACATGTTATGCACCCACGTCAGAGCCGACCTTGATCTTCCAGGTGACTATGCCGGCTTGACGCCTTTGCATCATGCCGCGTGCGGGCTCCAAGAACACGTCGTGCGGAATGGCGGTTTTGAGTCGTTGTGAAGACAGGTAGGGCAGCCAAGCTTCTACGGGGTGCAATATTCAGAGTTGGGAAGCCGTTGCGCTTCAAGGGGTCCCTGCAACCTCTCCAGCCGATCCTCGCCCAACCCACACACAAGTCGGGGCTTCCTCTTCAGGCTACAGTTTCAAGCGTAAAGTCAGCAGTAAGACATGGGTAGCCTCATCAAGAGTCCCCCATCCACTCCGTCCCCTGCTCCTGAGTGCCCGCAGCAGGATCAAGGGCGATGTTGCCATGGTTACTGCCTCAGACTCTCGCTTGGGCCGGCTCGAAGCTCACTTTGAGTGATTTGGGCTTTACTAAACTGGACTTATACCATATCATCATTATTCCAGCATACAGGTTCAGGGCTTGTCGTCGTGATAAGCTTGGGGCAGTGAGCGGGCACAGGCTCGGACGTGGCATCGGAGCAGGGTGTGAGAAATATTGGCTGCTGCCTTCTTTGCTGTAAGCCTGAAGAATTAAGCTGATCAAGTTAGAGACTGAAGTCCTTCCATGCGAAAAGAAATTATGTCCAAAATAAGGTCTCCCTGTTGTCGCGTTTGCGGGCAGATGTCTCTGCCAAAGATAAGCCAGGAGCTCACTTGTGAGGGCGGGAGGAATGGCAGATTCATATTAGTGACATCAGTGTAATCGTAGTCGCAACAACTGCAGCCAATCATAATTGTCCTGGTGCTCAGGACAATAGCAGTCAATAGCACCAGACTTTGTCACGCAAAATAAAGGTACAAGGGGCGCAGAAATGGAGCGGGGCCGAGTGTAGCTTGGTCCAGATTCGTGCAGCGCCAGCCGTGAATCAGCAGGTGCAAGAGCCGCAGTAATAGCAGTGACATGGCCGTTAGCTTGCAGCAACAGATACATGCAGATTGGACAAGGCCTCTTTTGGCTTCTCACTGATACTCGTGGTTTCAATACGTGTGGCTTTAGGATCAGATCGGGATCAGTCGGTGTTCGCAGATAGGGGTATGGTATAAAGTACGGTGAAAACTGCGGCCACAGCGCTGTTGACGGCAGAAACGCTACAACCACTGTCCGATCTGGATAGAAGGACTACGCAGCAGAAAGAATAGCACGGACAGGTCAAGTTTGTGGAACCCATTATTGTAGCCTTACATCAACCTCCAAAGTGCTCTTCAAGGCCCTCGAGCCCTCAGTGCCAATGCCCCAGTGCCTGTATACCCCCGGAATAATGCAGCGGGGAGGATGAGGACGACGTCATGGAGGTTTTGTAGCCATAGCGTAGCCATGCCAAACGTAAATTGCCCTGATCTGGCCAATTTTCATGCTGAACTCAGCATGAGCTGCAAGAGGAACGCAACAACACCTCTCCACTACGCGGTGCAGATGTCGCACTTCGAGGCACTGGCATGCATCGAACTTATCGGCTTTTGCCAGTTGTCGTCGCGGATTGCCTTCGTTAGAGCATGTGGCATTTTCCGACCATCTTTATGCTGGGTCACACATATGTTTAGTGAGGATTCTTCGCATTTCAGTGCCAAAATCCCAGCCCAGATTGATCTAGACGTTTGTCAGTCCTGTGAGGGCTTGTGCAGCTCGTGGAAAGTTCTGGAGCCAACACCGCCGATTCTGGAGCCGCCTCTGCCCATATTTAGGGCTTCAATACCAAGCGTAACGAGCAGAGTAAACAACGGCAGCTACCAGTCAGGCCTATTCCTAACTTCTATGCCCGTATACCGCAAGTAAAGAGCTCTTCCATCCCTACCAGTCTGTTGCTCACCCTAAACCCTAAACCCTCCAGTCTGTTGCTCTCCAGACACTGCTGATTATGTTCAGCCGAGCTCCGCGCAGGGTAGACGCATGTAGAACGGCTTTTGCCATTGCACCTCGCGCTGTAGCATGGCCCCCAGTGAAGATCTGAAGTTCTGAGTCTGAAGAACTGTAATAAGTGATCGAATATTGTTATAGTTATTAGAGACTCCCAAACTCTCCAGCTTCATGCACCCAACGCCCGAAACACTCAACCAGACTTTGAAGCTGCTTCTCCACACCGGGGCGGCGGCAGACGTCCGCCTGTTGGAAGGTCCCTACAAAGGACGATTTTTCCCATACCTTGTGATGCTTTTTTGAGGTCGTTCCCTTCGTGTGTCAAGCTCTTGTACCATGGCTGAAGCACCCTGAAGCCTGAGATCCGTGTGATTTTCCGCCAGTGGCCTTCAAGGAGCTACACCGCTGGAGCTGGCAGCAGCCCCAAATGCTGACATCATTCCCATGGCAAAAGAGTGAGCCATCAATCCATCAATTATAGTATATCATAGTATATTATGATATAGTATAGTATCTTCTAAAATAGATGATAGTATATTAGTCAGTGCCCCTGGAGCTCGCTCCAGCTCGGTTTTCAGTAGGGAAAGGCTGGTTTGGGTTTGAAGGCCGCAGAGATGCACCGCAGCCAGCAATCGCCAAGCTCCGGGGAGGCGGCTGCAGACTGTCCTGGGGCTTGGGAGGGCAGCCCGTGAAACTATTCGGACTCCGCCCAAAGAGCACCAGTGTGGTGATAAATTTCGGATAAGTTTGTAGCTTCGATGTGTACTGTCATCCATGTACCGAATACTTGTCGGTTCCGACGATTTCCGATTGTCTCGGCTGTGGAGCAACTTTGTTGTTTTGGAGTCTCCGTGGAGCTTCCTAAGTGGGGCACATACTTCCACTGCCACGTGCCAGAGGTTGTGGGCCTGCTTCAGCTGCACGACCAGTCCGCCAAGAAATCCGAGGATTGTGTGCCGTCAAGTTTTGCTATTGCACTTAACACTGACTGGGAAGTATTGCATCAGCTTGAGCTGGTTTTGTCGGAAGGCCTTTTCGACGGGTTGGGGGCTTATGGCATCGTCAGCTTGCTTCCATGTACCGAGCTCCAGCAAAATCCAGCCAAGTTCAACTCGTGATGTTGTAAAAGCCCGCGCCCCTAGCCCCCGCACACCCGACGCGAACCCAGCTGGCAATCAGGATGTGAGGCGAACAGCAGTGTCCCGATGTCGAGGCCCAGCGTCACCTTAGCTGGGATGATTTCAAGGTATGCAGGGAGAATTTCCTCTAATGACGCTAATGAACGAGTGACTACAGACAGCTTCTCCATGCTACACAAGAACAAAGAGAGATTCAGAGGACGATAGTCGTCCAGTTCCGGATGAGCTCATTCATTGGCTTGTTTTTTGTCTTGCACTGTTAAGCTCCGGAAGAGTTGGCGACTGTCATAGCTTCGTGGACGCATTAGCCTTTCCAGACATCTGCAAGCCGACCATGCTTGCCGACTCTCCAAGATACAACTTTAGAAGAGGTGGAAGCGACAAACAGAAGTGCAAGCGCAGAAAGCAGGTCTGTTTACCCTCCGGTCACCGCAGAGGCCCCAACTCAGAGTTCTCAGAGGACTGTTCAATAACCAGAAACCCCTTCATGAAAAAAGGCTCCAGAAAAACCGAAACTGCCAGGATACCCAGACCCTCAACCCCAAACCCTAAATCCTAAACCCGCTCCTACTCTAAACCCCAAACCCTAACCCCGAAACTCGAAACCCAGATTCCGAAACCTAAACCCGCGTCTCAAACTTAACCCTAAATCCCTAAACCCTAAACCCGAAAGACCTAGATCCCTAAACCCCAAGTAAACCCCAAACCCTAAAGCCCTGAAGCCCTAAAGCCCTAAACCCCCACACCCCCAAAACCCGTAAAACCCCTAAAACCCCAAAGCCCCAAACACCCTAAAACCCTAAAAACCCCTTAAAACCCTTAAAACGCGTAAAACCCCATAAAACACCTAAAACCACTAAAACCCCAAAAACCTTAAAACCCCTAGAACCCCTAAAACCCCTAAACCCCCATCAAACCCCTTAAAACCCCTAGAACCCCTTGAAACCCCTTAAGCTCCCAAACCCCCCCAACCCCTAGAAACGCCTAAAACCCCCTAAAAACCCTGAGCCTCGAGAGGGCGCTTTGCCCTCTGCGCCAGCCGCCGGGACGCCTGGCCTTCGGCCCGGCGCGAGGGTCGGCTGCTTGAGGCCTCAGTGGTACCCTTCTCGCGCCTACCAAATGATATCATAATAATATAATATAGTATAGTATGATATAATATATTAAAATATATTTCACTACAATACAATATAATATAATACAATATAATCGAATATTATATTATATAACTTAATATAACATAATATAACTTAGTATAACTTAATATAACAGAATATAACATAATATAACATAATAGAACTAAACCAAGATTGACCAAGCTTGCTGGCAATCTTGCCCCCGCCCCCTCGGCAAGTGGGGCTAGAGTGCAAGATTGCTTTGGCAAAAATGCTCAAGTAATTGTTCTAATTTCCCAGCACACGGTGACATCAACTTCATCTGTGTAGCCCGGCATGGGAGCTTCCTACTAGCCCCTCCGCCGCGCCGTGGTCAGGTAGATTGATGCTGCCGTCAAGATTCGCGAAGCTTGGCCGGTCTCAAAAAGCATGTTGTGCATGCTGTAGAGTCTGTAGTTCGGATCGAAGTATTTCCGAAGGGCGTAAGATGCATGGCATCGCAGCACTATTGCCGTGCCGTTGGCTCAGCTTCATTTCCTAGTGTTCTACCCTTTGTGTGTTCTTCACACACCGCGCGACGTTCTTCCCTTCATTTCGTCGGGGTCCCGGTCCATCCGGAGACATGGGAGTGCGGAAGGCGTAGGGTTTGCCAACTCTTTGCTGGTATCAGGGCTTAGAGGGGAATCGGCTCCGAGGCTTGGAGACCCTCTCTGGAACAGGAAACGCATCAGATGGGCCATGGAGTCTATAGAGACCCGAGATGGCCCGAGACCTGCAACTTAAGAGCCAAGCTTCTTTCTCCAAGTTTGCGCCCTTCAGGGCCCTGTGGAAGCTCCACCCTCAGGGCGCACGCTTTACGTGAGGCACGGAACATGGGCCCTTGCTTTGGAGTCCATTTCATGTTTCTTCGGCCCTGACAAAGCAAAGAGCTAGGGTATCCTACCGTCACCGGAACTGGGTGTGAAGTAGAAGCCTAAACCCTAAACCCTAAACCGTTAGAAGTCGAAAGATCTCAGGGGAAGGCCTCAATTCATGACTGTGCGGACTCGGATCTTCGCTGGCAAGCTACAGGGCAGCTTCGAACCTCCATTCTCCAGCGCACTTTTGATGAAGGATGCCTTGAACCACCTCGACATCGGATGTTTTTCGTAGCCTGGCTGTCGCACTGCACTTGAAGGCATTCTCATTGTGATGGATGTCCTGCCCTCCTCTTTCGCGTCGTCATGTTCATAATCTATATAGGGGTCTGAATAATTAATAATCAATGCTATCATATGCAATCCCCTTGTAGTCCCTAGGTTAGACAAGGATTGAACCTGATAAATCGGGGAACTGGCGCTGACAACCTCCTTGCAGATCTTCGCGCTAGCTAAATTAAAGTTTCCTTTCCAATACGCCGCTGCGCAGTCTCCATTATCCCTCCGACATTCTCTTGGAGAATGCAGTCGTTTTTGAGTCAGCGACCCAGGCTCGGGTGAGGTACCTTTTACGACTAGGCTGCCGCTTTTTCCGGTGCATTTTTTTCGTTGGGGCGATGGGATAAAGTTATGAGGCCCGGCCGTGCAGAGACTTGGGTTTATTTGCAACCGAGCATAAGGCAATTACGTGGACTACATCTTTGCCACCATGTCAGACAGCCAGGCAGCTCTTGCACAGGAGCCGTTTCCCCGTTGGATGATGAAAACCTGCTCCTGTTCAACGGCTTGGGAAGCTGCGGTGCCGTCTTCGCTGCCCACATCTTACATGTAGCATTTTGCCGGATTCACTAGGAAAACGACCTCGCAGAGGGAATGAGCAGACAAAGCAACGCTTGACCTTGCTTGAGATACCTGAATCCCAAAGCCCTAAGCCGCAAGCCCTAAATCCGGAACCCTGAATGTTTCAAAAGGAGTTCATTGTCCTGGCCACCTTCGCCATTTCCTTCACGCTTTGGCACGGTCCCTGGTCCCTCATGCACAGATGAAGCATCCTAGCATATGCCACCTGAGTAGCCGAGGACATCCTGCGAACAGGCTTCTTGCATCCTGAAACAAAGCTTGCGCCATTTGACATGGCGGCCTTATTGGTTTCAATTGGGTTTGGGGGTACGTCAGAGCCTAAACTATAATGTCGAAAAAGGGAAGAAACACGCAGCTTATTCATTATTCGGGCCTCTACATTATGTCCCCACCATGACCTCCAGAGCGCACAGGTTCGGACGATTCTTCCAACATATTACATTTTGGATGTTGCGGAAAGCCTGGGTGAGGACTTCTGCGCGATGCTGCTCTGATGGTAATGATGATGACGAGTATATCACGCTGGTGATAGGATGACAACTGTGCTAGTAGTATTTCTGATTGCTGCCAGGACTTGCTCATCTATGTTGCTGTTGGATGTGTTCTTCTAGTCATTCCGGTACTGAGTCCAGGCGCCACTTCGGACGCTCCGCCCGCCAGTTCGGCGCTGAAAGCAACTGCATTGGGGGACGACATACTTTGGGGCTTCTGAGCATTCAGACGGCTCAGCCTCAACCAGCTCGAGATTCTAATCGTGAGATGAGAGGCAAAAAGGTTCATGCACAGCGTTTCGCCTCGTTACAGCTTGGCTGTCGGCATGACTTTTGTGATCTTGCAATATCTTGCAGGTTGCGTTGGGAGAATTGACAGGGATGCAAGCTGCCACTCAGAGCTGTTCAAACAACACCAGTATCCAGCAGTAGGTAATAAGAAATAAACAACAGCTGCAAGAAGAAGCACTGCCACTAGCTACCGATTGCTACAACAGCAGTAGTAATGGTACCAACCGTAGCAATATCAGTAAGAATCATGCCTGGGCAACTCGTAGGAGTTGTAGGAGCAGTGTGCCCCAATTACGACATGAAGAAAGTAGTTATTGTCGTTTTTGATCATTGTTCATAGGTATGCTTACTTCTGGTTATTGCGCTGATTGCGCTTTCAGTTAAGCTCATTCTTTCCAAGTCTTGTTATTCTGTGCATTTCAGCATGTGCAACTGTTAGTGCCACGGGTTACGCTATTGTTCTTCTTCATGGTCCATGGTCAGGAGTAGTCAGAAACCTGCACGACTCACTATGCTACGCTACGGTACTTTCTTGGGTTTTGCGTTTTCAAAACCTCAACCTGAAAAATGCCATGGTTTCCCAGGTCTCGAAAAGTTGGGCTGGTGGAGGCACCCGCGGAGAAATGTCCGGCACCGAAGGCGCAGCTGGAAGGAGTTCCAGAGGGCTGGATGGGAGGTTCTAGCTATTTAAGCTGGAGGAATATTTTTGCGAGTGAGGGTTCAACTTCGAGCGCCCCTTCTGGCAGTTGGATACTTTTCTTCTCTTTGTGCATTGACCCATGCTTGCTTGAAGCCTGCTTCCGGCAATTCCGAGGCTTGGAACAGACCATGTGCTGAATGGAGATTCTTAGAAAGTGTGACATTGAGGTGCGGCACCATGCCTTGCAATATATTCCGCACATACGGCCCTCGACGGCGTTGTGCACTGGGTTTTCGCAAGATCCCGACAGGGGATGCGCGAATGTCTTGCCCAAGGTTACGCAGTAACACATCGGAACCTTTTGCCTGCCGACATGAAAAACGGGTTTCCTCGGAGCACATGTCTGGCAGAAGACAAAGACATCAACAGCAGCAGTAGTAGAAGTTGTAGTTGTGTCATGTTCATCAGAATAATGGTAGGCTGTACTAGGAATAATCATGTGCACATTCGCAATAGTCGGGCGAACAATCGAAAGAACCGAAATCATCGTCCGAACAGGACTGCACGACTGCGGACGATGAAATTACGTCTTAAACGACGATGGCTACCTGCCGTACTTTTGAGAGTAGCTGCAACAGCAACAGTAGTTCTGAGCCCTAAACCCCAAACCCTAAACCCTAAATCCTAAACCCGAAACCCTGAACCCTAAACCCTAAACTGATTGCGACAGCAGTCTCGTTGCATGAGTCCTTCGACCTGCTTCGAGGCGCCGCGTGCCAAGAGCTTCCGCAGCTTCACCGACCAGGAGAAGGCTGAGACGGCTTTGGGCTTAAGTATGAAGCTTTGGCTTCGCGAGATTTTTTTTTTTAACTTCTGGGTTTCATGCTTTGGGGTTATACAGGTTCAAAAGCTGTTGGAATGGCCCTGCCCGGAGCCCTGCATTAGATAGGGAGATCCCACGCCCAGATCCCGTAAGGCTCTTGACCCAGAGAGCCCAAGACCCCTTAGTTAAGGAATATATACCTTAAATCATAATATTAAGGCCCCTATAATTTAAGGTATATATTCCTTAATTAAGGGGTATTGGGCTCTCTGCAAAAAAAGGCCCTAGGAGCTTGGCCAGGAGCACGTGAAAGCTGCGGAGAAGGAGATGCTGGCGTTCCTGGCCAGGTTCCCAGCGATTTTTTATCGATTTGGGGGGTTTCCGAAAAGAGGGGATCCCTAATATAGTAACCCTAAATTTTAATTCCGAAAATAGCGGACCCTACGTCCCCCCCCCCCCAAACCCTGGCCCCTAATATAGTAACCCTAAATTTTAATTCCGAAAATAGGGGACCCTAATACAGTAAGCCTAAATAGTAGGATCCTAATTATCAGGACCCCCAAAATAAGATCCTAAGTATAAGGACCCCAAAATAAGATCCTAAGTAGAAGGACCCCCAAAGTAAGGGACGCCGTCGCCGCCCTTGCGCTGTGTGTTATCATGGCCCGGACTCCGAGGCCTCCTGCGAGTTCACCCGGGCATTGAACCAGTGATCCGCCAAAGAAGGGTTTAGGGTTTAGGGTTTAGGGTGTCAGATCCTGTTGCATTACTACATGCAGGACGTTAGGTTCAGCATGGCAGCTACGGTAACCTGGAGTCTCATGAAATTTCGTGAAGACGTGAAAAGTCTGATGTCGGCCGAAGCCCTCTGATGGTGCGAGTGGCAAGCCTGTCAGTGTGATATGCCTCCTGGCCACTTTGAGATACATATAGTCTCTCGAAGCAGTGCCGGCTGACCTGCAAGGTACCGTGGGCTTCAGCGAACAGGTCTGGAGGTGTTGTTGAGCGAGGAGGGGTGGAGCCTGGGCTTCGCTGCAGTTGTTGGCACAGAGGAACCCGTCGCCCTGAAGAACTGGGTGTCAGGAGTTATTTGCCTCGTTCGTGCAGTCCGCCGTGCGCGTCAACAAGGCATTCGTCGGCTTTTTTCAATGCGAATCTAAACCCTAAACGCCCTGAGGCCCTCCAGCACCACCAGCCGCCCCGGCTGAGCTGGCCCGCTACCCGCCCCCGAGTGCAAGTAAATGGTAGTGACTATCGGAAGGAGCCCGAAGCTCGAGGACCCTAAGTGCAACGGATTGTTGTCGAGATCTGTCATCAGCTGGTAGCTGAAATCTCGGTGCTTTGACTGTATCCTACCTGATATAGTCTACAGTACTTTTCCCCATTCTCAGCTTTTTCTAGAATGCTTGAGTCCGGAAAGGCTAGAGGGTTCAACCCAGTTAAATCATGGACTGCCTGAATCCTGAAGCCGCTTTTTGCTCCTGGATCGCAAGCTGCCCCGAAGATCACAATGGCGCTCCTACGGATCTTGGCTGCTCTGGGACTCCCATCTTGGGCCGGCAACTGACCGAGGTGAGGGTGAAAACCTGCTCTAGGGCCCGATTGGGGATCTTCCGATCCCCTTCATCGGCACACTTGCTGGAGCCCTGCCAGAGCTCCATGCCGTGCGTCCGAGGTTCCAGGCCATGGAGCTCGGCATGCGCTGGGTTGTTGGCTGGCAGCCGCTGGACGAGCCCAAGGCGGTGCTAAGATGCCGGACGATGCGGCTTTGGCGGCTCGTCGAATTGATGCGCTCATCGTGGGCGCGCAAACCATCGGCCTGGGCGTCCTGGCGGCTGTCGCGCTGGTGTCCTTGTTGGCACCCACGGCATCCGTGGGATCTTCGACAAGGTCAAAAGAAGAAGACGACCGTCTCTGAACTTAAGAGACGGTTGTCTTCTTCTTTTGACCCTGTCGAAGATCCCACGGATGCCGTGCCTGGCCCTTTGGCTGGAGGATCCCTCTTAACCGTAGAAGCGAGCGGAGGCAAAGCATCCCAGGGAGGAGAAGGAGGAAGAGTTCGAGATGCAGCTGGGCCCAGTGAAGACCGCGGTATTTGCAGTTTACGATGTCTGCAACATCATCTTCTTGCTGGTTCTGACCTCTAAGTGGAGAACTTGATGCTGGGTGGCGTGGGGCTGGATTGGGAGGTCATCTGGATCTGGTTGGTGGTCGCCCTTTCCACGGATGTGCTGGGGTACAATTTCCGTGCGGTGCCGGCGGCGATCATGAAGCGCCAGATCAGTTGGACAGACCCTGCCATCTCGATAGTCATGAGCGTGTTTCCGGTTCTGGGGCCAAGGGTGGACTTGCTCAAGGAGCGTTTATTTGCTGGCTCCGTGTTTCAGCTCGC
>CAJNJA010012082.1:0-13314 GCA_905231915.1 Symbiodinium necroappetens | reverse complement strand
GCAAGAGCCCACGTGGCAGGGTAGTCCGTGGCAGATGCCACGCCCGCCATCACGATGCCCACTAGCTGGATCACCCTGGCTACAGTCATCGCTGCCGTTGCAGCTGGCGGGAGCTGTTCGTATGCCTTTGAAAATTTGCCCTTTCGAAACTAAACGCGGCAGAGGAACAAAGAAGGGCCACCATGCTGCACACAATCAAGCCCAGACTGAGCACAACAGCATCAGGACCGGAAGATCCCTCAAACGAGTTGCAGCCCAGATGCATGTTCGATCATGGCCGAAAACCCCTTGGCACACGACGCTCGGAAGCAGACCTCAAAAACGGGGGCATGCGCCGATTGTCTAAGTCTCCATTCCAACACTTGCTCACAAGCCAGTCAGAGGAACCCAGAGAGTTGAGAACCTGGCCTCGGTAATCTGCCGTGCTCGGCCAGCTTCTTGAGCCAAAACCCCGTTAAGCGGGTATCTACACGTGGCCGATGCAGCGCTTGCGGCCTGTTCAGCTCCAAAGCACGGAGAAAGCCTGGGTTTCCCGCCGCGAGAGCCTCGCTCGAAACGTGCGAGTTTGGGTAGAAGCATCTTCGACGCCCCCAGCAGCCTTCTTCTGTCAGAATTGACGAAGGCTGCATAATTACCTGCTGACGGCATCCAACTTTGGAAGCAGGCGCTGCCAGTAAGGCACGGCCGAGCAGTCAGCAATAGTCAGCACAGTTTCGCTTAGAGGAACAGCCCCTTTCGCTCTGTAGTGTTTCCTCATTGTGAACCGCTTGAAGCTCGCGCCCTTTGCAGTAGGACCCCTTGTCCGGTCCTCCTCCGAGCAGAAGTCTCCTTCAAGCTGGAGTCGTCTGTCTTGGCCCTCTTTGTGTCGGGTCCAAGGCAGCAGTGGCTCAGCCCACCCTCGCCACCAAAAAAAAGGCCTGCAAAAGCATGGAAAGACGAAGTCCGCCACAGCAACCCTGCAAGAGCATGTATGTATGACTGTATGTTTTATGGAGTCGATCTGGACGGTATTGCCGAACGACTGCAGCTTGCAGGGCGGCATGGGCATACGGAGCATCAAAGGCGGCTGACTTGGTTAAGACCAGCTGGTTGCTCCAAGCACATTACCTGCGGACAGAAAGTCCGTTGATGAGCAGCGCGGAGACATCAATCCTGCAAGACTAACTGTCTAACTCAGATAGAAACAAGCCTAAGCTGCGTAGCAAACGAGACTGCACTTTGCATTGTCACCATGACGCTCCGGGCTAGAAACTGAGATGGGCGAATCCTACCTAACCTAAATTCTCTGCCCCTTGGGAAACAGACTTTCGCTGCATCGGCTTATTCCTGGCTGCGACAAGTACGAACACTTGCTTATCGAAGAAGGCTAGACGTAGACGGCTGAAGTCACAGCCAGATGCGCACTTTGCGGGGATTGCCACCTGCACGCAACACAGTTGCATGGCTAGACAGCGTAAAACAGTTGTGCAAGCTGGAGCCTACAACCAAAAATTGCGCTTCTGCCGGGCTCATGGCTCGAGCAAGGGAGAAAAACAGAAACCGCGAGGTTTGCTACTTTCGTCCGCACCGGGCAATGCCAAGTGCATACCCAAGGCGGTCGTTGCGCGACCCACTGCCGCCGGGATTTCATCAGATCTAGGCTGTTTGTACAGCCTGCGCTCCCGCAGAAGCTCGGGAGGCAACTCACTTCATAGTGACTGATGAACTGGGTGAACAGGCAGAGCTTCATCTGCGAGCCTTGAAACCGAGAGCGCTTCGGACAGATTGGCTGTTGCAAACGGGATTGCATGCGAGGCCATTCAAAGGTACAGAACTTGAGAAATCTGTTGCCACGAAACGTCTCGGATGTGAGGCTTTCGACAGCTGCTTCAAGATCAAGATCATGAACTTGGTTCGGGAAGACCTGCTCGTTCGGGAATACCTGCACATATCCAAAGGCAAGCTTGAACAAGACATGAAATTCGACTTGGGCGAAAAGCCCTTGAGATAACATGCGACGTTGGTGAATGACACCTGATGCCTTTCATGTTCACAGCGGGGCCACTCGTTCTTGAGAGTTGGTGCGGCAAAATCAAGACCGCAGAGCGTCTTTCAGAGTAGCTGAGCTTTCGCACATTGGTAGATCGAGAGCCCAAAACGCCTTTTGAGATTTCCCTCTCGGTTGCAGAACAGTTTCCTGAAGCCTCCAGTGCAACTCCGCTGTTGCACTGGTCACGCTTCGATCGAGGACCAGCTGCAGCCTATGCTTAAACTCCATTTTCTACTGCTGGAACTAATGTCCCAAACGGGTGTCTGGACAGCTTGGTTGAAGGGCAATAGCTTTGCGATGCTTGAGGGGCGGGGCCAGGGGAACGACAGCTAGCCGATGCCGAGGCGGCAAGCAAAACAAAGCTGGCGATCCGGGCTCCAAGCAATTCTCACATTCAAAGGCAGCCGTCAACGGAGGGTAAACAAAGCTGGCGGGGCGGGCACCAGGCATCCTCACATGCAATCACGCCGCGTCAGCAACATACGGGGTTAGCAGCCGCCAGCAACCGAGTGAGGGGAGCGGGGCGGGGGGTTTTGCCCGGGTCTGGCTGGCCTTTGGGCCCCCCCACCGCCAACGCAGATATCAACGAAAGCCTCGCCATGCACGTTTCGTGATTTGCGACGTTTTCATTGGTGGTTTCTAGGCGCCTGGAGGCTATTCGGGATAACAGCGATGCCTTTCGATGACACGGGAGATGGAGCAGCGATCCCGGTCTGGGATGGCTACCCAAAACGGTGGCGTCGCCATGCGGGACAGGCTTGGTATGTGCGGGGCACCAAGCACAGGAAAAGGCGCTACCCGGCGACTTGTCTCATCGGACGTTTCAGGCCAGGCTTCTGATGTCTTGGCCTCAGGCGGAGTTTGATAATGATCGGTGGGTCCTCATCTACCTTCGTAAGCTGGTTTCTTTCAGAGATCGAGATCCCAAACGCCTTTTGAGGTTTCCCTCTTGGTTGCACAACAGTTTCCTGAAGCCTCCCAGTGCAACTCCACTGTTGCAGAATCCGATCAGAAGAGAATGCCGTCAGCCCTACGCCCACAAACAGGTAGGAAAGATCACGCATAGTCGTCTTCGGTCGACATGGCTGAAGCATCGAAACTGCAGGAGCATGTCAATGCTCGCAACATTCCATGCCCAAAAACGCGAGACGCAGTCACCTGAAGTCGAGGTGCAAGGCCGTCAGCAGCGGCAGTCTGCTGGCAACGAAACGGACAAGGATCATGTTTCGCATCCAAGAACCAGTCTGCAATACAGTCCTCCTTAGAGGCCAACGACATGATGCAGCATTTCGTTGTTGCAGTCGCTGCAGAAAATCAATCCCAGGGACATGGAAAACGTGACCACAAGGTAGCTGTAGCACCTTGAAACACGGACCAGGCAACACATGCCATGCGAAGCAGCGCTGCAACGGAAGTCGCGGAAGTGTGGAC
Source organism: Symbiodinium necroappetens (assembly GCA_905231915.1). NCBI lineage: Eukaryota > Dinophyceae > Suessiales > Symbiodiniaceae > Symbiodinium > Symbiodinium necroappetens. The sequence continues at coordinate 9,854 of CAJNJA010012082.1, read as the reverse complement.
ACACCGAGCTGCCGTGCAGTCGGGTTCGAAGTTGCTCAAGCAGACTATGCACTGGTCCTGGCCATTTGCAGTTAGACCCTAACTGCAGCCGCTGCTGGACTGAATAACAATTCCCTATGCAAGTAGCGCGTCGAATGTCCTGCAGTGTCATCAAACTCGCAGCTGCATTGGGCGGCATCCTACAGGCATGGCGAACCGCATTTACACCAACATACAAGGCCAGAAAACTAGGCCAGTGCTATGGTGCACAGCAGTGCAGACCTGCAACCCCTCGCTGGTAAAAACCAATGCTGGGATGCTGAGCACGTGCAGAAGTACGCTGCTGGTCCTTTCGGAGACTTCTGCTTTAGTTTGCAGCTCCGCATATTGTAGTCCTGAGTCTTGCAGAGAGGGATAAACTTGTCCAAGGCACGGCATGATGTACATGCGATGCGGCATGACAAGCTGAATACCGGCATGGCCAGGCCAGATCAGCTGTGTCTCTGGGTAGCTGCTCCAAGGTCGTGCTGCGCTTGTCCTTCTCAAGCTTCTGGGCCTCCACCTCAAGGAGAGTGGCTGCAGTCTCTCATACAAGGAAAAAAAGACCAGAGGACCGGAGGTATGACCTTAGCACACGTGCCCCCGTCAAACCTAGAGCCTTGCTGAAGTCAACTTCTACACTTTGCCTCCCGTTCCGGTAATGGGAGCGAATTAAGTTTGGCTGTAGACGTTTATGTGCTGACTCTTTCGTGCAGGTCCGAACAGATTCAGAATGGGAGCCGAATAGGTCTAGCAACAGCGATAGATAGATGTAACTCAAAGTTATGCCGTATTCCGTGTTGTGACAGACACAAACTGGGAACGTAGCACTTAGCCAACAGTCAGTAAGGAGAGCTATGTTGGGACCCGCGACGAGGGCCCCTAACCCGCGTACAATCGGACCAGCGACGTGCGCTTTTGAAGATGACAACAACCAGTGGGCCAGGTGAAGTGATGATCTGCCTGTCAACCTCTACCAGCATCTCCACATTCAGGGCTATGTGACGACAACGTAGGGAAGGAAGTCAAAGGACCATGCATGCTACAGGTAGCAGATTGAGAATGAGAACAGTTTTGAGGAAGGTGTAGCCAGACTCCGAACGGTGGAGTTGATCTAAACAGTAGACCACCACGAGGCCGGAAACTGTGCTTGACTATTTAACAAACAAAATTTACTGAGGCACGTCGCCACATCTGGAAGTGCCGCCTGACAGAGCTAGCCGTAAGGCAGTTCGGACCAACTCGATCCAAGTATATAGGTTATAGGCCCTCTATCCAAGAATCATGCTTGTTCTGTTTGATGTCTTGAAATGTTTTGAAGGCCGACAAAAAACCTGCGACCATGAGACTCCGGCCACTAGTTCAGTCGAGGTGCCTGAAGTGCCGCCTTTCGTCGGGCGATCCAGCTTCGCAGGTACACGGCCACAGCAATCTGAGTGTCAACGGAGCAAAATGCTCTTGATGAGACAACATGGAATGCTTCCAGGCTCAGGCCCGCAGAAATCACAGTGCAGGCAGAGGGCGACACTAGCATCGGCAAGAAGAACCCCAATGCCAATGTACCAGCCGGTGCTGGAATCATTCCATCCGAACAATAGCATCAGTGTGTGGAGCACCAACAACACGGCCTCTGCTCAACTCTTGCACCCGACGACAATTCACTGCATCTTGAATGAAGGTGTTTGCAGCAATGGACCTTCACCACCAAGAAGAGAACTAGCATGGTCGAAGTCTCCTCACTCGCAGAAAGCCCAGCCCTGACAAAAGCTGCAAAGCAGTGAGTTTCGGACTTTTCCCAGCTCCTCGAAGCACTGGAGACCGTTGCCAGGAAGACGCCGTAGCTCTAGTATGCATCGTAGCATCCAGAAGTAGCTCACCATCCCCGCCTCGGCGCAAAGCATTGATGACTTCAAGGCGGCCTTAAGCTCTTGCATAGACGTGGAGTGGCAACGGTTCGCTTTTAAAGCCTTTGTCCGAACGGACACCAGCCCTGTTCCGTTAGCTGGCCTTCTGACACCTTGCCACCTGCAGCCCGAAGACCGAACAGAGGGCACAAGTGAGAAGGGAAAGCCCAACCGTTGTTGGAATTCACATTCACAAGTACATTTCTCAAAGCTGGGGTTCTCGCGGAGCAAATGCCACCAAGATAAGCTAGCTCGCTGTTTGCCATTGACCTCCCGAAGGAAGACAACAGATGTGCAGGTCTCACTGCGATGCGCAGAGGTGGTGGCCTCGTTTGTCCTGCTTCTGGCAGAGACGCTCAGCTTTGGTGCCAGGCAACTGGAGGCCGATGCCACGCGGCTTGATTGAAAAATGCTGATGCAGTTGAAGACAGAGTCCATCTCAGCGCAAACAGCCATGCATGGGAAAGACACCACTGTCATTCTCTACCCTCTGAATGGTCGCGTGGGGACTGAGAACTAACATATACCTGGCACGAATAGCTTTTTCAGTGAAACCTCGCGTCATGTGTCGACCACTCGCATCCTATCGGTTTGTTCCGCCCTGAGAACGTGCCGGGTGCCGTCGAAGGTGTTCCGATCATGAATCATCGTCCTCGACACTGTTGTCGTCTATGCCCAGGCGACCGGGTGCGGGGGTGGTGTCATCCTCAACGGTTGTGGATGGCTCTACTTCACTGCCGTCCTTCTCGTCGGTTCGCGGTGATGTTGTAACTTGCCGAATCGGTGCTAGTGCTTGTGCTGCCTGCGGTGCCTGTTTGGCATTCGCAACAGTGGGATCCGCTTGCTCGTCAGACTCGTCTTCATCTTCTCCTTCCTCTTCTTGTGTGTCTTCATCCTCGTCATCTTCGTCTTCATCCTCGTCTAGTCCAAGGTCTGATGGTGTCGGGGTCACTGTAGTAGAGGTTGAACTGGACGATGCTTGGGCTGCTGGGGCGGACTCAGAACCATTAAGCACTGTAACGACACGCTGTACCTTGGCCAGATTGTCCTCTTTGACTGCCGAGCCGAACTTCTTGATCAAATTTGTGAAATTCCTGTTGCCCTGGTTGATTTTCTCCAGCAAGCTTTTCCATCGTCTGCTCCTCGTCATGACCTGGTTCGCCTTTGACTCCAGGATTTCCACCATCTCTGGGAACTTTGCGAACTGCCGGCTGTCTTCTTCCTGTCCATACCCTATGCCCAAGACGAAGTTTTGCTAGAAGCCTCTTCCAAATCAGCAAATCCCTCCTACTGTTGCCGACCTGTTGCATGAGCGGCCTATGCGAGAAGGTGAGTTTTGGGGAAGTCGCGCCTGCTTGGACCGGAAGTGACTGTAGAAGCGCTGCTTTAACTTTACACTATCCTGCGCAGCCTGCCCATTCTGCTCGCTCTGCCCACTCGTATCAGACTCGGCATCTGAGCCAGCCTGTGCCCCAACCTTCTCGGTTGTGGTCGCTATGCTCGTCTCTAGGACGTCTGTGGTGCTTACCTCGTCTTGGACTGGGTCTACACCTCCAGCAGCGTCCGACGTGTCGTATGCGTGCCGGCTGACTCGGCTGACTGACTGAGTCTCCTCTGCGAGCTTCTCGTGCTGTAGCTCCTGCAAAGCGTCAAGGATGTCGTTGTAGGTGAAGCCATTCGCAGCTGCTTGATCGAGAGAAAGACTTTGACCACTGTCTAAAGAACCTCTCTCAGCCCACAGGCGGGGGGCGGCCAGCACCACGAGTGCGGGAAGGAGCCTGGGGCCAGAGATCGGCATGCCAATGGCTGCCAAACACCTCAGAGGAAAGACCTGCTATGAACGCTACGCAGCCTCTTGCAACATAATGGCTGCTGCTGCGGCGAAGCAAACTGGATTGAGAGTATCACTGGGGAGTTGAAGCTGGGTGCATTCACACTCCATCCATGGGCAGTCAAGTGAACACTAGCTTACTGAAGCTGCACTTTCAGCGAGTTGTCGGTTTTTCGGGTGCCATACAACATGCGGAGCTTTGCCAGACGTGAAACGGGAAGTGCAGCCAGTCAGATCATCGCACAGTATCCCGATCTCTGCCTTAGCAGAGCGCGCTACTAGCAACTAGGACAAACCTTTTGTAGGGAAGAACTTGCCTTGGCGCTCGAGTCACAAGTGACCCCGACCACCCGCCGCCCCTTCTCGCCATGCCCCATGAAATATCTCGAGTACCACACTGGCCACGCCGCCCGTCACAAAACATCTAGTAAGCTGGTAACATACAACCGCCGATTCGGGGATGGCGGCTTTTGCAGGCCTCTCTCTCTTTCTTTCCCAGGGTTTGAGGGGCGAGTAAGGCCCCCCGGCCAATAGGCCCCCCATATATTATGGGGCTTTCGGGGGATGGTTTGTTGCAAGTTTTGTTCGAGCTCCGGGGCTTTGTAGATAATTTTGTAGATATTCTCTCTCTCTCTCTCTCTCTCTCCCTCCCTCTCTCAGGCATAGGAGCCGGGTCAGGGCTCCCGGGCCGCGCAGGTCGGAGGCGGAGGAAAATTACGTTTCTAGCGCGGTGGCCTTTCGCGCGCTCTTTCTTTCCGCAGGCCGTAAGCCCGCTCGGTTCCAGTTGGGTGTTTTTTGCAGTGGCGTCATGCCTCCCAGGCTCCAGGCTTGGCGGCTGTAACAGGTCCGAGAGGTCTGGTCCCCCTCCTCTTCGGCCCTCTTGTGTTCAGTCGCACTGACCGGTATGTCCTTGTAGTTCAGGTTCAGGTCGCCCAGGTTGCAGTAGCGGTTGTGCTGCGCGAGGTTCACGCAGTAGTTCGTCCACTAACCCCACCGGGTCCCCCCAGTGCTGTGTGGTAGGCGGGAACAAGTTTGTGGCCTGGCTGTGAAGTTTCGTCGTTGCGACGTCGGCAGTGTGTTTCCGCGGGGCATGAGGTTCTCCACTCCCACCATGTCGTGTGCCTGTGCCCCATGCTTGGCCGCAGCCTGTGGCCAGGTGCTACTAGCAGGTTTGAGCAAACTGCTTCTGCTCGCTCCGTGTAGGCGTAGTTCTGTCCACGGTGCGGGCCCTCGAGAAAGAGTGGAAGAGTTGGTCCCCCCATTCCATAGAGTCCCTCGATCGTCTCCATCATTAGCGTTGTGAGGGTGCTCGCCGTCTCGTGCGGGTTTGTGGGGTCCATCTCCACTGCTGCTGGCTGCTGTCTCGGGTGCCCTCGGCGGCTGTTAGTAATGCAGCGAGGGCCTGCTGCGTTTGTGTTCTGATCTTTTCTTGCTTCTGAGCTCCAGGATGCGGAGAATATCGGAGAAGTCACCTCCTCGCTCGGGCTGCCGCTGCCGCCGCTTCTTGCTCCCGTCGTTGGTGGTTTCGTCTTGTGCTCCGTTGCATGCTCCGTCTTGTTCCCGTCGTCGCTCGGCCACTCTTTCTCGCTCTCATCTCCTTGTGCCTGGCTTCTTGCTGTTGCTCTCAGTAGGGGTATGTGGAGGTGTAGGCCGTCCAGAGCTTCAAGTTTTTGGGCATGGTAGAGTTCCCACCTCCACCCGTTTCTCTGCCACCGGATAATGGCTTGCTCGCGAGCCCCGATGCGTAGTGCCCCTCGTGAGTGGACGATCGGGCTCTCCTAACATGGCACATGCCTTCTCTCTCTCTTTCTTTCGCCAGGGCTAGGGACAGGGGAGACTCCCTTGATCTCCCTTGCCCCTGCGCGTCAGCGCCCCCGTATGTTACGGAGAGGCTCTGGGAAATCGGCTTACAACATGAAGGCAGCTACACCTATGCAGAGACACGTAAACCCGCGGGGAAAAAGGCCAACATTACGGCGAAGGTCTAATAAGAGAGAAATGATTGTGGGCCCGCTGCCTTCGAGAAGAGGGGGCATAGGCGGTTATTACCATGGGCAAAGACATGACGTCACTTCTTCCTTCAGGTTAAGGGGGCGGGCGAAGCCCCCCGGCCCGTAGGGCCCGCCACGGATTCGTGGGGCTTTCGGGGGAAGCGCTATACGTACCAGCAGACGTACCAAGGGTTTGCGACTGTCCTCTTGTGACTTCTCTTTCTTTCTTTCTGCAGGGCGTAGGGGTCGGTTGTCCCGACCCTCAGGCCATCGGCCCGCCCCACCACCCATTGTTTTGTTGAGTGGTAGGCTTTGAACCCTCACTGACTGCTGAAACTGAGGACAAAGCGTGAGGCTGATCCCATGCTGCGAGCGCCCGACCCCGAACACTAGGACCCCCAACCTGCCTCGTCACCGCGCCCCTATGGCATCGCTGAGTGGGCTTTGCAGTATACGGAAGAGCCTTAATGCATCCCCACGCTATTCGTGGCGAACCTTTAATTTGGGGTTTCCCCCTTGTAGTTAGGCTGAGGGACTTGGTAGGGCCCAAAAAACACCACGAGCGGGGCCCCCATGCACGAGACAAGTCAACAAGCCTACCACTAGTTGCCGTTACGTGGTCCCCCAGGCTGACTACGGTGAAAAAAGGAGGGGCTAGGACGTGACTTCTCTCTCTCTCTCTCTCTCTTGCTGTGTCTGCCTGTCGGTATGTCTGTTTGTTTGTTTGTCTGTCTGTCTGTCTGTTCGTCTGGCTCTTTCTGTTTGTGTCTGGCTCTTTCTGTTTGTGTCTGTGTCTGTCTTTGTCCGTCTCTGTCTGCCTCTGTCTGCCTCTGTCTGTGCTTGCCCGTGTGTTTGCCTGTTGCCGCAATTTGTGTCTTGCGTAACAGAACTTTGACTGACCGTGCAGTGAACGATGATCCCGCATGCCTGTAGAAAGTATGCGCGCGGCAACTTGACTTGACACCAAACCATTTGAGGCTACTACGCTCCCAGGCAGGGATGTCTGTATCCAAGAGAAACTTCACCAGATCGTTGGGATCGTGATCCTGTCGAACATCGTGCAAGCACTCACAGCACAGGATGCCGGTGCAAAGACGAGTTTGGGCAGGCGTCGCAGCATTTTGAAGAAGCAGGCCGGCCGTGCACTGTACAAGTCAGCATCTGCCTACATCTCATGCCAGCTCGAACTTCGCGACAAGGTGAGCCAAAGGAAGTTTCTGCAGACGCCTCTTCTCTACCTCCGTGGCTTTGTCTTGCATTGCGGCAGCTTCTACTACCACGTGACGATTGGACAGAAGAGGCTTCGGCAACTTGATACGATGTTTCCGAAAGGCCAGCAAGGCAATTTCTTCCCTGCAGCGCATGGCCTCTGGCAGGAAGTCGTACACATCTGCATCATTCTCCAAGGCGGCCAGGACTAGGTCAACGTCCATACGCAGCTCCTCGCTGGCATATTCCAGCATGCGGCCGTCCTTCTTCACAGCTGCAAGCACCAAGTCCTTCTCGTCGACGGCCTCATCCTTGCCCAGAAATGCAAGAACAGCTGGGTCTTTGTGAAGAAGCTCACGCCAGAAGGACTGCTTGTTCTGCGCCGCAGTCGTCGAGTACTGGAGTGCATTCCGACTCTCGGCAGTCAAAGGTGGCGCGGGTAGGTGCACGTCTGTGTACCCTCGCACGGCAAACCGAGAAAGCTGAAGCCCAGCAACCTCCTTGAGCTCGGCGTCGCAGTGTAGATCTCTGCTGGCTCGCATCAGCTCCGCTCTGCGGTGCCAGTGCGGCAAAGCCTGCAGCACCCGCAACACCACTTCCCGATCTGAAGCAAAGGTCTCAGGCAGCTTCTTGAGAATCGTTGTAACTTGAACTGCCTGAGGCTGACCCATATAGTAAGTTGGGAGACAGAAAAGAACGAAGTTCCTGTCACTTCTCAAGTCCTCGGAGACGTAAAAGAGATTTTGCAGAGACACTCCGACGGCATACGTGGCAAATGCACGGTTGCCTCTCAACGCGTAAGAAGCATACTGGAAGGCCAGCGGGTATGCATGCATCGCTGCTCGGACCAGCTCCTCGTCATCTCTGAGCTCGCTTCCTGCGTATTGCAGTGCCACACCTTGCCGGGCAACCATCAGCAGCATAAAGGTCTTGTCCATGCAGATAGCTGGTGAAGTATGCCATTGCCAAGTCGGAAGAGGGCAGTTCCGGCAAGGAGCCTGCTGAAGCGCTGCCTTCATGAAGTCCACATCCAAGCCCAACGAACTGTTTACGTACCTGTGAGCGACTATCAGGCAAGGCCTGAAACAATAAGTTGCAAAATCCTCTTCTTGCGCGGTTGGCTCTATGATTGGTGCCGTGGCGCTTGTAGAGAGATCCGTTGTGTCCCATGGCAGCAAGCATGACCTCTTGAGCAGGCGACCAACTTTTGGCCGCCACTGCAGTACAAGAACCAAGTAACATCAGCAGCACATGTCCTAGCAGCAGTGTCAGCAGCAGAAGTAGCAAAAGTAACACTCCGACCCACCCATCCACTGACCGACTGTACTATCCCGACAGTGCCGTTTAACTACAATGTAGCATGTCCCAACATCCCTATGATTGTGACGACTGCTTGCGACACTCCTATCGGTGCATGCCCTCATCCCCCCCCAAAAAAAAGCAACCCCTAAACCCAAAGCAGTAGTAAGGAGCAGGAGGACGAGGCGGAGGAGGCAATGGATGCTCAAGATCGGAAACGTTCTTCACCAAGCCCTGTTTTTGCGAGCATTACAGACAGGCTCGACAAAACTCAAACTGTTGATCCTGAAACTCGCGGACCAATGGAACACTGTCATGCTCAAATGATGCCGAAAATCCCGGAAATCTTGGCGATCCCCCCCCTGCCCCATAGATGCCAGAATTTTGGACGTTTTGGAATGGTTTGAGCATGAAAGCGATTCGTGAGTTTCATTCAGGATTAACAATTTTGGATTTGTTGAACATTCAGTATCTGGTTTATCCCTGCACCCCCGTGAACCATCCGTACAGTGCATCTTTGCGGTGGGGGAGCATGCATGTGTATGTATGTATGTATGTATGTATGTGTATATATATATATATTTATTTATTTATATATATATATATTTGTATTTATCTATATCTATCTATTTATCTATCTATCTATCTGTGTATATATATATATTTATAATATATCTTGCTGGTTTGCTTGCTCGGGGTTTGGGGACTAGGTCCCCTGGCCCGGAGGCCTACCCCTCACGGTCCGCGCAAGTAGTCTGAGAGGCCCCTTCCGGGGTTGAAGACATGCCTGTTCTATATTTACATATATACATATGTATGTATATTTGTATATATACATATGTATCTCTCTCTCTCTTCCTTCCTTCCGTTGGGTGCAGGTCCGAGCGAGTCGGACACGTGCCGAGGCACCCCCCCTGCCTTGTTGCAGAGAGCAGGGCTTTGGGGTCGTAAGAAGATGCGCTTCACCCCCATGATCGGGAGAAAAATATGTGTATATATATATATATCTCTCTCTCTCTCTCTCTCTTTCTCTCTTTCTTTCTTCTTCTTCCATCGGGCGTGAGGGACTTGTTCAGTCACGCTTTGTTGTTCTCTCTCTCTCTCTCTGTGCATGCATGTATATACGTATATATGTAAGAAAATCCTTCCGGCACCATACCGATGGCAATAGTACAACCAAGAGATGAATACAGATATATATATATATACACATATACATATACACATAGACATATATATATATACATATACATGGGTATAGACATACCTATATATATATATATGTGTGTGTGTCCATATATGTATATACATATATTACATCTTATACCTACATACATGCATATGTACATACCTTTAAACTGATTGTGTTGTAATAGCTGTCGCAAAAGTAGCGGTGACGGCAGCACTGCGGTAGTAGCAGCAGTGGTGGTGGTGGTGGTAGTAGCTGTCGTCGTAGTCGTCGTCGTCGTGGTAGTCGTACCTGTACTAGTAGAAGCACTCACACTGGCAGTACCCGTGCTACCAAGACTGGTACGACGATGATAGTAAGTACTGCGGTGGGACCAGCAGTGTGTACGCCCTGCCTCCCGATCAGCTCGGATC
>CAJNJA010012081.1:0-13314 GCA_905231915.1 Symbiodinium necroappetens | reverse complement strand
TAGTTCACTAGGGTTTGGGGTTATATTATAGCATAACAACAAAGAGCCCTCCAAAATAGCAATGATAATTATCATGTAAGCCCCTACAGTATACTCCCCCCCCCCCCCCCGCCCCGCCCCCTTCAGGCCTTGTACCTGCCATTCAGGTTCAGGAAGCCCGACTCCGGGCCTCAGCTTCAGAGCTTCAGTCGGAAGAGAAACGGTCTAGGGGTTTTTTGCACTCGGAGAGTTCCCTAAACCCTAAGCCACGCACCCCAAAAGGGCTTTTTGAGTTCATATACCATATAGGGATTCATAGTAGAAAGGTATAGGGCTCCTACTTATGAGGGTCCCTAAACCAAACTTTTGGGTTTCGGGTTTAGGACTCGGAGAGTATGGGGGTTTAGGGTTTAGGGGCTTCGGCTTGAACTAAGGATGCCTTTCGAAGGTGTGTGTGTGTGTGTGCCTGTGTGTGTGTGTCTGTTAGGCGTTTTAGGGGGTTTGGGGTTTTGACAATCCGCGGGCAAGTATCCTATAGACGTCCCAATACCCCCTTACTTAAGAACATATCCACGCGTATATTTGCATATACTGTATATCTGTATGCATGTGCATATGTGTATATACATATATATATATATGTATATTAATGAATGATTATATTTGTATTATACATAGATACATACTGTGTATATGATGTAGCCCATATTCCTTAAATGGCTCACCACGGCTTGCCGCCAGGGTGCAGTCGGAGGGGAACTCCTGGCCAAGGAGCGCTACCTAACTCTGGACCCTAGACCCTACAGTGCCCTACAGCGGTACCCTATAGTGTCCCATTGTAGTTCCTTTGTGGGGGGGGGTACCTTATAGGATCCGAATCATAAACTTGGCGAAGCCACGAACAAAAAATACTACAATGGAGACTGACAGTCGGAGTCCAAACTTCGGAGCAATCATTTCCAAACCCGACTTTCGCTCACAGCCATGGGTTCTGCTGAGCAGGGATTTAATCAGAACCTACCGTGGTGGATGGCAGCCAGAATCAAATCCATGCCGGAGCTGCAGGGCTGCCACCCTCCGGAAGTCACTAGTCAGCTAATCTTAACCCCTAACCTCTAAACCCCTAAACCCTACTCCCTAAGCAGTATTCATATCTCCGGCACCTTGAACCCTAAACCCCCAAACCCAAAGGAGCTAAACGGGTCTTCCCCTCCAAACGTCCGTGCCTCCTCATAGGAAGGCACACGGAGTGCCGAGCTGAGAGGTCCGAGGAGCAGACAAAGCCATGCACATCTTCGCATACTTCAGCACTGGGCCCCGGCGGAGGTTACGTTTCGCGGTTCTTATTGGGTTCGATAAGGGTGCTGTGGGTTTTTTTCTGGGTTTCTAGTCGATGAAACCAAGGTGAGTGGCCACCGGAGCCCTCGAAAAGCGTGTGTACAATCCAGAAGCCCGCACTCAAGTACCACAAGTACCAACACAATACAGGGTTTAAAGTGCGATTCGGGTGTTGGTGTACGTATTACAGTGTAAATTCATTGAGACCATAAGCGGACAAATACTGTTGCTGCATATTCAGGGCCGAAATATAGGGGCCTCAATAATAAGAATATGGTTAACCCTAAACCCCAAAGCCGCAACCCTACAACCCCAAACCCTAAGCCCTAAACCCTACAAACCCAAAACAGCCCAGAGAGCCCAATACCCCTTAACTAAGGAATGATACCTTAAATCATAATATGAAGGCCCTTATAATTCAAGGTACATTCCTTATTAAACCTTAAAACCCTAAACCCTAAAACCCTATAAATCCAAAACCCGAAACCCTATATACCCTGTAAACGCAAAACAGAATCTCCACTGCAGGGTTTTCCGAAGCCCTCAGATGGGGGTCCCAACTTCTTCGGAGCGCGGCTCCTGGTGGTGGTTTCGCAGACAACCCCGCGCTTCGATCCAAAACGGCAAGAGTAGGGGCGGTTTTGGAGTTTGGGGGCTTAGGATTTAGAGGGTTTGTTAAACAACAACGGCTTCTATGTAAAAAACCTCTTTGGAGTTTCGGGGTTTAGGGTTCAGAGTTGAAGGCGTCTGTGGGGTTTAGAGTTTGGAAGCTTAAGGTTTAGCGGTTAAGCCTTTCAGGGTTTAGAGTTCTGTGGTTCAGGGGTTTAGGATATAGGGTGTTGTTTCATGGCCACCAGACGCTCACAAGAAGTGCTTCTACAAGTACCAAAGTACAGGAAAGCACAGTATCCCCCAAACGGCTAACTTTTTAATATAGTGGGGGTTACATAAACCCCGAAAGCTTCAAAGTTACCTAGCCAGCCGCTAAGCATTAACTGACATTCAACAAGACCCATCCTTTGGCAAACGAAAGTCCGAATGGGACAGCTCGGGGTGCCAGGGCCCAGATAGAGACACCACGTCCCCGGCATTAGTTTGGGTTTACAAAAAATGCTCAGTGCTTTTGGAGGGCTGAGGACCTAGGGCGAATGGTTTCGAGGGCTTAGATATATGGGCAGTTTTCTAAATTAGGGTCCCTTTTCAGGTCCCCAAAACAGTACGGCACCCTTATAAAAAGGAACGAAGCAGGGACCCTGATTTAGAGAACTACCCATATGTTTAGATGTTGTACGACCAATCGCTATCTCGGCTATGACTCGCATGGAACGCATCGTTTGACAAACATGGTCGCTGTATTTCTGCCAACGAGACCGAGAGGACACCTGCACGACACCTAACCCGTGTAAACTTACTGGACCATGGATCTTTACCAACACTAACCTACTGCCCAGGTATAGGGTAGGAAAACCCGAGTTGAACCCCAAACTCAAACCCAAAAAAAGAAACGCCAAGCCCTAACCGTAGGAAAACCTAAAGGCCCTAGAACCTCTAATGCCCCAAAACCCCTAAATCCTTAAAACCCTGAGCCCTTAAATCCCTATAAAGCCCTAAAACCGAGCAGAGATTTTCAGCGCGCTGCCCAAAGGCTCACGCCGGCTGGGCGAGTTTGGCAAGGCCTTCTTGAGCACCTGCCGTTGTAACGGCGACAAAAAGCACAGCGCAAACACCCAAGGGGCTAGGGCTTATAGGGCTTATAGGGTTTATAGGGTTTAGAGTGTTTAGGGTTTAGGATTTAGGGTAAAGCAAACTGCAACAGCAGTCACACCCCGAACCGCGACAGCATTCTATGACAGCCAACTGAGCTTGCAGAAGCCCGAGAGATCAATCCCCCGCTTTTTTGTATGAGAAAATACATCAGAACCATGTAAATCAATACCCTGAACCACCATCGACTCAGGAAAGGGAGATGCCGTAAACCCTAAAACCCTAAACAGCCAAAATCCCTACACTCTGAAAAGTGGGTATGCCCTAAACCCTAAAACCCTAAACGGCCTATAAACCTATACCCTCATGGACCTACGAACCTGGGTGAGGCAGTTGTCTTGCTCCGTTAGCGGCTCGTCGGGCTGCCACTGCAAAGCCTGCCAAGGCATCCTCCCCACGGAAAGGGCTCTGCAGTTTAGGGTTTAAGGCTTCGGGGGGTTCAGGAGCTTAGGGCTTTTAGGGTTCAGGGCCTTTGAGGTTTCCTCAATGATTCAGGATCTGTATATGGGGCCTCGGGAGCCTCGGGAGATTTCGGGCGTAGGAGCTGAGGTTCAGGCATGTATAGGCCGTTTTAGGGTTTCGGGTCCGGATTTATCAGCCTCAGGGTCGAGGGCTTAGGGTTTAGGGTTTAGGGTTTAGAGTTTAGGGTTGAGAGTTGAGGGTTTAGGGTTTAGGGTTTAGGGTTGAGGGTTTAGGGTTTAGAGTTGAGGGTTTAGGGTTTAGGGTTTTGGATTAATCCTGACAGCGCATTTAGGGATTTGCGGCTTCGTGCTCAGGGTTTCGGTTTCGATCGGCTCACAGACAGCTCCGGCATGCAGCCAAGCCTTTCGCGTGGGTAAGCCGAAGGTCCTGAACCCCAAACGCCCGAAGCCCCAGACCCTGTACACCCCAAAGCCCCAAACTCTAATATAGGGGCCTTAATAATTAGAATAGGATCTTGGGGCCCATATATACTCTGATTATGATAAGGCACCTCCAAACTAGTATAGGTAATTCCTCAGGCCCCTAAGCCTCTAGATCCGAACCCCGCGGCCTGCGCGGCATCTCCAACAAACTTCAACATCGGAGCCTTGGGAAGTTTTCGGATACGAATTTTTGAAAGGGAACCGGAAGGACACTGAGCACCCCCCAATGTAGGGACTCAGTAATTGGAATTGGTTGAGGGTTTTTGTCGGGTTGAGGGTTTTAGGAATTGGCATGGGGGGTTTCGGGGTACATCCAACTATCTAAGCTACTTGTTTACTGTATAGGGACCATAATAAAGGGCGGCACCTGTGCTAAGTACCATCGAGACCCTTATATCTATACTAAATTCGGGTGCTGGACACCTGAACATTCCAGAAGCAATGATAGGGATTCATATTAAGTTATGAGCGGGTTGTAGGGCTTTAATGATTGAAAGCCAAGCATCGGCATCCAGCTGCGCCTTGCAAGGAAAAAACACTTTGGGTGGAATGGCATGCTCTCAACGAGCACTCGCTTGATCCGCAACTTGGCAAAAAACCCGAAGAATCCCCAAACCCGACCCCCTGACCCTAAACTTAATCTACCCCTAAACCCTAAACCCAAAACCCTAATCTACCAGGGTGGGGTTTCGTATAAGCCCCCCCCTCCCCCCCCCCGCCACCACCCCCTACATTCCCCCCAAACTCAATGCCTGCGACCACTCGGAGTCCTGGCTGAAAATCCAGCGGCGCACGGAGTCCTGGACGGCGATTCGATCTGAGGCTCTGACTTCTTTGGGTATTTGAGGTGCTTTTCTGTTTAGGCAAAATAACTTTGGGGCCATGACACAATCGAAATACAGCAGTCCTATAGAATCGTCAGTCCTAGATCAGGAGGGGTTCAGGGTTTCGGGACGTTTAGGGTTTAGGGTGCACCGCCACGGTCAACGTGAGCATTGCCTGTGTGTGCGCGTGCGGGTGTGTGTAACCCAAATAAACCCGAAACCACTTGTCTGTCCTGCGGTCGGAAAAGGTTCAGGGGAGCAAAATTCAGGACTTCGGCTGAGGCGCAGGTGAAGTTGTTCAATTTCAAACTCACGATCCGCTGAGAATGCAGGTCCTCTGGGCAGCTTGCATCGACATCCGCCATCCTCAGATACATGTCCACAGAAGCTTGACTACCTCAGCCCTCCTTTCTGCCAACAAACATTGCCAAAGCGGCGCCTGTGCAAACATGAGGGAGATTCCTGTGTGAAAGCCTCTACTACTACTACCCTAACTCTGATACCTTAAAACCACTACTTCTTTCGTGTGAAGACAGCGAAGCAGGGTCTGAGGCTGAAGGCTTCACCTCAAGGCCTAAAGTTTATAGGGCTTCGGTAACACTTGAAGATTACATGGCTCCAGAGTATATATAGGGTTGAAGAGAAAAACAAAGCTGCGGTCATGGTCGTGCTTATAGTGGGTTGGCAGGTCATCATCACCGGGGGTTTACTATGCCGGTAGTAGCGGCCGTGGCAATTCAGACTGGCCAGGCTATTGGATCTTCCCCTAAACCCTAAACCCTAAAACCATGGCAATCGAATGGCTGTAATGGCTATGTCTCATTCTGCAAGCTAACGAAGGCCAAACCATCAGAACAAACCCCTAAACCTTAAACTCTAAACCCAAAGACACTTCCGGGCACTGCAGCAGAAGGTCCACGCTAGTGCGCCCTCATCCGCTTTCAGCAGCGTTATCTCCTCGGACCAGAGCCGCCTCGCCGGATCACAACCTTATGATTGTACCTAAACCATTATAACCTATTGTTATGTTGTTAGATGATGATGATGATAATGATTACGATGATTATTATTATTATTATTGATATGACGGTTGATGTTATCGTTATGTTCACGGCCTTTTGAATGTAAAGCTGAAATGCTTTTGGGGCGTGTTCACCCCTGAACCCCTGAACCCTGAAACCAAAACCCCTAAACACCTAAACTCCTAGACGCCCAAACCCCTAAACCCCAAACCCCTAAACCCCCAAACGCTCCCTAAACCCCAAGCCCCTAAAGCCCTAAACCCCGCCAAAACGCCCAAAAACAACACCCAAAACCCCCTGAACCCCTAACCGCACGACTTCTTAGGGCACCTCACGAGGAGCCTCCAGACTTCCTTTGCGTAGAGGATGGATGCGTCTCTTCCCGGCGGCAACGGTTGCTTTTTGTTGCTGCTCTTCTTCTTCGGATCATCATTATTATTGTTGTTGCTTTTCTTTTGTTGTTGTTATCGTTACTGTTCTGCTTATTCTTGTTCATATCACTACTACGTATCACTATCACTGTTAGGTTAGACGCATTGCTTGCATTATTACTACGATTACGACGACCATCATGACGGTAAGGTTGGCACAAGGATTCCGGAGACGTGTACCTTTTGGGTGTTACTTCCGAGGTGCTCTGCATGAACTCATCTTCGCTTCGCAAATCGTTTACAAGCCGAAGTCGCGGGAAATGTACAAAGACCGCTGGAGCTTTTCCATGGAGGCACTGGCAGTGAAGCGATGGCGATGTGTGTGAAGAGACGATGCTTCCATCGCCGAGCTGTATAACTTGTGCTAACAGCATTCTGAGCAAATCATCTATCGTGGTCATGGCCATTGTTATCGACAGTGTCATCGCGAGTGTCAGCCCTTCTAAGGTGGAGTACTATGTCCACTACTCACCATCATGTCCTTGGCATGAAGCCCTGCCTTGTAAGCCCCCCGTCAGAGCTCAAATGAAACCCACAGCAGATATTGTAGGGATCTGAATGATTAGAAGAGGGTCTTGGGGTCCGCGACACTTTAATTCGGGTAAGGAACCCTAAAAGATAGGATAGTTTTGATGCTTACACCGATCCCTATTTCTTATTATAACTACGATAAGGAGTTTTATCATGTCTTAATTCTGCACTATTATATGCTGGTTCTGCGGCACTTCAAGCCTAAACAACCTAGAATTCCTAATGGCCATCTTCCTTCGCCCGCCGGCCTGAGGTATTCGTTTTCATCAATCAGCTTCTTGAAGCAGACATGCATGAGAAGCCAATCCTGGGCTGATCGCAAAGCATTCAAGCAGGGCGTAGGGCTTAGGGTTTATATCTGTATGTACATGCATCTATATCAGGGACTGTATGGTATGTGCATGCTGTTTACATCCATTGGGTTCCGAATACAAAGTTTACGACTATGGGCTTAGGGTTCAGGGTCTGGGTTCCGTGTGTAACACACATTGGACAAAGCAATGGTCGGGTACGAAGACATTTTGATGCTGATCCGTTGGCCCTAAACCCTAAACCGTACACCCACCTAAGCCCTAGTAAACCCTACCCCCCCCCCCCTCCAAACCCCCTAAACCCTAAACCCTGTCCCGTCCATGGGTCCCGATGCTCTGCGATGCTGATGTGCGAGAGGTCGACATCACGGAAGAGCCTTGGCATGAACTCTCAATGCACGCGACAAGCATCATATAATGTAGGGGCCTTAGTAATTAGAATAGGGTTTCAAGGTATATTGTACTGTAACTTAGCCCCCAAAATAGTATAGGTAACCATTATCGCCCCTATAGTATCAGATATTACGAAGCATCACAGTTTCTTGCCGAACATGGGCCAAGACAGAACTCGGTGCCAGCCATAACGTGGACGGCAAAACCATCGAAAGGACCATTGCACATGCCATCGGAGAAAGAAGGACCCATCGCTGCCAAGCAGGTTCGAACTCGGAATATTGCGAGCTGGCCTGAGTTTTTGGAGATCCCGCTGTCCTTATGATTTTCTCTGTCGCGTGCAGAAGGCATCCGATTTTCTGGGCATTTGGGCACGTTCTGCGCCAGCTGTTTCAGTGCATGTTGGCGGTGGTTTTGCGAAAAGGCGGTAGTTCTTGCTGTTGCAGCAGCAACAGCAGCTGCAATGATGAGGAGGAGCAGGAGACGGAGGGGTCAGGGTAAGGCGAGGAGGAAAGAAGAGCAGGAGGTCACTGCAGTGCAAGAAGTGGACGCAGCGGTTGCCTCCAGCCCTTGCAGTACTTAAGCAGCAGCGCTACGAAGAAGGTCATCATCAGAGCAGGTAGATCTGGTTTGATTGTCGTCTAGTACCAAGACCTTGCTCTTCTAGCCACGGTGCGGGGATGCGGGGTAGTCATGCCGTGTCCTGCCAGGCCAGGCGAGACATGTTTCGGGTTTAGGGTTTATAGGGGGTACCGATCCCAACATGAACTCGGAATCTTTCAACATTGTCGCGCTGCTCTCCACCGGACATCAAGAGCCGCAGCGCTGGGTTCGGTATCAGAACTTTAGCTCTCGGACTCGGGTAGCCTAGATTTCCATCAAACCCACCCGAAACAATCCAAGCCATAAGCCCTCATAAGCCAGAAAAACAACTTGAACCCCAAACCCCTGAACCCCAAAGCCATAAACCCTTGTATTTCCAGGTTTGAAGAGCCTATGAGGGACTCTTATAACCCATTCCTGGCCTCGCCAGCTTCCAGCCCTCCACGTAAAGCTCCCGCCAGGCTTGGATCCTTGAAAATTGCACAAGGGGCTCTACTGGGCTCGAGTTAACGCAGCCTACCTGTAGGGGGTTCCTCTGAGGGTTCTATGCGGGTTTAGGGCTTAGGGTAGTGCAGCATAGTTGGGGTTTCTTTTGAGGGTTCTATAAGGGTTTGTGGGTTGAACCTTTATGCTCTATTTGACGGCTGCCCGTTGCCAAGCGTGATTACGGATTTCTAAGCAGCTTCTGTTTGCCCAAACAACAAGGTACTCTGAATGGCTGCAGGTACCTGAACCCCACCTGCTTGGATATTCCAAGTATACTTACTTAGATAATACCGTCTTTGGGGGTGCAATATGCGATAATGGTAATACATGCTTTGCACTCTCTAGGACTCTAGGATTATTGTGTTGCCGCAACGTTGCATTGTGGAGCTGTTTGTGAAACATACTAGCATTGTAGTCACAGTCGTCATCCTCTTCCCGTCGTCGCTCTGTCTTCATCGTGGCAACTTGCGGCTAATATGGTTATTTCGTGGTAACTCCTGGCTACGATGGCCAGTGCAGCCGACTTTTTGCGGTGTCCGGACAACGCAGAACGGCTTGACAACCTACGGGGCAAGATTTTACAGTATCGCGCTGCCAAGATTCAGGGGATGGCCCCGCCGTGCTGCAAGAAACCAATTCTCCACCTGGTGCAGCTTCACGATTCGCAGCTTTCTGTCTGTTTCCTGATCTTGGGCGACGGCATACTCGCGACTGCTCCCAGGATCCATGCCGAAGCATGCCAGATACCAGGCACCTTGTTTCTCGACTGATTACATATATAGCTTACTACAACATACTATACTAGACTACACTCTACTCTGCTATACTATACTACACCTTAATTCCACGGCTACCGGGCATTCTCGCAAGACAAGCTGATCGAAAAGCTCCGGCCTAAACCCTGCTCCAGCGGCCCGGTGGTGATTTCAGACCAAATCCACTCCTGCCGGGACGGTTTCCACGGCGCCCAGACCCCTGGATCTGGAAAGTAGAAGCCCCCTAAATTGGAGCCCTACACTACTACTGTCTAGATGCTCCCAGCGTTCTGGGCGGGAGATGGCTTGAATTCTAGAAACTCTAAAACGATATTCTTGGAAATCTAAGAAAGACTTGCTCGGGATGCTGAAGAAGGCGAGTAGGGCATACTTTGTAAGAGTAAACACCCTAAACCCTAAACCGTTTAGAGTTTAGGGCTTGGGTTTAGGGTTTAGGGTTACTTATCACCAACAATTCAGACCTCCAATATGACCATTGATTGCATCGGATGGATGGCCAGGTTCTTTCGGGCCTCCAGGGGACGCAGACAGATGGTCGCCACATCGGTGTAGACCTGTCATCTGGCAAAGGGTCCCTAAGTACCTACATAGCAGAAAGTAGGGTTTATGGCAGGAATTCCTAGTTCATATGGATTTGGTAAGTATCCCCCCGTATAGGTACTTGGGATTTCTTGGGTCTGAGCTCAATGCAAGTGGCCCCAACACCCCGAAAGTTCTCCTGTCCCGCAGTCCCGACGCAAAGGCCGGGCATCCGAAACCTAATTGCACAAGGGTCCACGTAACAGTAGAGTATGTACTTTGGGGCCCCGTATATCTAATCAGAAACCCACCGTTTCGGTACTCTTTGGGAAACCCTAAACAGCCTCAATCCTTAAGAGTAATGTATAAACAAATCCCAGCACTAATCGTCCTTGATCCGGTTCCAACCTTTTAGGGTGTAAACCCTAAACCCTAAACCCCTAAACCCTAAACCCTAAACCTCTAAACTACTAAACCCTAAACCCTATACATCCTAAAACCTTTTTTGGGGTTTACTACACCCCTCGAGGGCCCGGCTCCGCCGTAGCGCTGGAGCAGCGCCAGTCGCAGTGCATCGCTCTGCTGCGCTGCCGGGAGCTCCTCCCAGGATTTGTTGTTGTTAAGCTTCGGTTTCCGTGTTGGGTTCAGGGATTAGGGTTTGGGGTTTAGGGCTTCGGGTTTCGGGTTTCTGGCTGGGCTCAGGGTTTAGGGTTTAGGGTTTCGGGTTGGGTTCAGGGTTTAAGTTAGGTTTAGGGCTTGAGATTTGCGGTTTTAGGGCTTACTTAGGGCTTATAAGGCTTGGAGTCGCTCAGGGCCTGAAGGTGTAGGGTTCAGAGTTCAGGGTGTCGGGCGCCTTCGGGACAAGCAGAGCAAGGGCTCAAGATTTCGACTGGGATATGGGGTCTGCGCCAAAGATGGGTGGCTGGTTGTCGACAGGAAGGGACTGGCCTGTTGTTCTACGTAGAACCTAACCTTAGGCAACTCGGAAAGGAAAGCACAGCGCTTCCCGAAACCACCAAGTCAATGAGGGAACAAATGGATGAATGAACTGTCGCTGGCTGCTAAGACTACAAAATGTTCACAACATGACTCCTTCCAGGCCTCCTCGAACGCACAAACCGCAGACAGCCCACAACACACGGTCAAGCCTCGTAGCAGTGCGGGAGGTCTGCTTCCTCTATGTAGGCCTTCACGGACGTCGCATCCAGCACGATCACCTGCCCATGGAAGGACCCCGAACCCTGAACCCTAAACCCTAAAACCCATGATCGACAAGCAAACATCGAAACGTTATGTAGCGACTTCAGGGCATTAGAGCTTATGTCTTGTAGTTTCTTTTCTTGGGTTACCTTTAAAGGATAAAACTGGCTAAAGCAAAATAAGGAGACTCTAGACAGGATTCAGTATTGCGGGGAGCCCTGGCAAGCCGCAAGCCGCCTGCCATCCGGGGTTTTGGACGATCCAGGTGTGGACGCAGAGCCGCCTGTGGTTTGGGAGAGAGATGTAGAAACCAAGACCCCAACCCATAGACCCTAAAGTTCCTAAAGCCCTTTAAGGAACCCTAAACCCAAAAGCCCTAAACCCTAAACCCCCCTTATAAGCCCCAAACCCTAGAGCCCTTTACGAACCCTAAACTCCCTAAACACGTCGCTGCTTTTTTTCGGACGGCAAAGGATGATGGTGCAGAATATTGCATGGCAACAGCTGATTTCTTCTTGAGTGGGAAAGTGAGTTCGGAGCCCCGGCTTGGTTGAGGTTGTAAATGACCCTGAAGTCTCTAAGGTAGGGCTTTTAGGGTTCCTTCAAGGGATCTATGGGATTCTATAAGGTTACTAACAGGGTTGTATATGGGTCCCCAATATAGTACGGCACCCTTCTAAAAAGGGACCCTAATGTAGAGAGCTACCCATATGACCCTCAAGTCTTTGAGAAAGTTCTCGGGCTCAATCAACAAGAAACACAAATAACGAATCTTCGGGACGATCTACTCGCGTTCTTACTCTGGCTATTATGCTGATCGTACTATGAGTACGATATGATTCTGATCATCTTTACATCATTATGAACAGTATCATGCTTTGATGTGTCGATTGGCACATGAAGCAAGATTGTCTCCACCACGTTAAGGGAAACTACAGGTGATTAGTTTAGGATATAGAGGGCTTCTATAAGGCTTCGATAAGGTATACAAACCTTCTATAAAGCTCCTATAACGGTAACTACCCACCTGAAAATGTCCTCCACCACGTGGCACATAGCCCAAAGCGCTGAAATCAAAGATCTAACCCCCGAAGTCTGAATCTTGAACCCAAGATCCTGCATCCTGTAGTAGGGTTTAGGGTTTAGGGGCTTAGGGGCTTAGGGGTTTAGGGGTTTTAGGGGTTTAGGGATTTAAGGGTTTGGTGTAACTTCATTCATGGTGCAGTCTTGAGGGCTCCTAATAACCAGAACGACTTTCTTTGATGCCCAGAAGTCCGTTCTCTCCGGAGGAGCTGATCCTTAGGGTTTAGGGTTTAGGGTATTTAGGGTTTAGGGTTTAGGGTATCTAGTAGACGTAGAATCCTCAGCCTGCGACAGGATTCCTACCCAAACTCCCTAGCCAGCGCAGTATTCCGACGAAATAGTCAGACCGCCAATTAGAAAAGGGCTTTGAGCCTTGGGGTATGCTGTAGTGTAACTATATAACCACGAACCCTTCGTGTAAAGAAAGAACCTAAGGACTAACATTCGAAATTATTCAAGTCCTGATAACCCTAAACCCTATAAACCCTTAAACCCTAAACTCTACATCCCTAAACCCTAAACCCCTAAACTCTAAATCCCTAACCCTGTATCCCTCAACCCTAAATTCTCTAAATCCCCCAGATCCCTAAAACCTAAATCCCTAAACCCTAAAACCTTATAACCCCAAGACCCAAATCCCTAAACTCAAATTTCTCTAAACTATAAACCCTAAATCACTAATCCCCCAATCCCCAAATCCCCAAATCCCTAAATCCCTAAATCCCCAAATCCCCAAATCCCTAAATCCCTCTAAACCCCTAAACCCCAAAACCCAAATCCCTAAACCCTTATGTCCCTAAATGCCTACATCCCTAAACCCCAAATCCCTAAATCCTTAATTTCCTAATTCCCTAAAACCCAAATCGCTAAATCCCTGAACCCTAAACCCTTAATTCCCCAAATCCCTAAGCCCCACATCCCTAACCCTAGACCCCCAAACCCCCAAATACCTAAATTCTTCTCTGGCCCTGAGCAGGCCGCCGCTTGGTAAACAAGCTACTGTTTTCTTGCACGCGTTTAAAGACGTATGTAAACGGCTTGAACTTGAAATTAAGATCGAGCGACGTCAGACTTTACAACTTTTTGGGTGTACAGTGCCAGTGGCTTCAACGTGTGTTGTGCTGAGGGATATCCGGCAACCGCCACATG
>CAJNJA010012080.1:0-13315 GCA_905231915.1 Symbiodinium necroappetens | reverse complement strand
ACATACATACATACATGCATGCATACATACATACATACATACATACATACACACACACATACATTCATACATACATGCATGCATGCATGCATGCATGCATGCATACATACATACATCTGCATCTTCATCCACATCTACATATGCACAAACATGTACATGTACATGTCATCTACATCTACATCTACATCTACACACATGCATGCATGCATGCATGCATGCATGCATGCATACATGCCTGCATACATGCATGCAGACAGACAGACAGACAGACAGACAGACAGCAAGGCAGGCAGGCAGGCAGTCGGGCAGGCACACAGGCAGACAGAGAGACTGACAAAGGCACGATTGTGTTTTCACGCTTGGTATGCCGTTGCGCTTGATCTTGGTAAACCCTGCATTCAACTAGTGCAAACTGTCAGTATCATACAGTCGGTCAGACATACATGACTCCCAACTCGAACTGGGAACTTCTAGGTCGCGTACGCCTGCAAACATACTCTACAGACTTCGTATGTATGTAAACACGTACGAAATTCTACAATGACTGGCTTCAGCGGTCATTTGATCTTGACATCCGGGTACGGTCGCATCCGGGTACAGTCGCATTTAAAGTATTTTCCGTAACGACTGGGAAGGGCTCCAGCAATGTTTAGCCTAAGCCACGTCCACGGGAGTAAAGTTGCTTCTGCATGCTCTGCCAGTACTGGCGCTCCAACTCCTGGAGGGCAAATTCGAAGCATCCGAGCCACGCTATGGCATCCCACCCCGGAGGCCTGTGTCACCGGTCCTGGCTTGACCTACACGGACAGACCGCTCTGTTAAACCACGCTCATACAAACAGATATTCAAACAAACACGGCCACAACAACGATAACCATGACAAGGACTGCAAATCGCCGCAACACTTGCGATACCTTGCCTTGCTCGGTTGCGCCGAGCTGGATTTCTGGTCCTGCGTGGCACTGCCGGCTATAGATATGGCAGTGGCAGACAGGCGAAGGTTTGTCCACTGCACTTATTCAGGCGTATTCCCTGCGCATTACAGCCACGAGTCCTTCTCAGCCCCCATGAGGCGTAGGAATTTCGCTTTGTCAGCAGAAGAGTCGAAAGAACTCTGCTCCCATGACGTCCTCCGCTGACGAGACTGCACGTCTTGGCAAGCTTTGTCTCATCGGCTTGACCCCAGCATGTGATCATGGGAAGACCAAAACTCGATCACAACATCACGCCTTTCCCAGGCATTCTCCCCTGGTGCCGAAACCAGCTTGCTGGGCTCATCCTCAGACTCTCCAGACTCCTGAAGCAAGAATTGCGCCAGATTGAGAATTGAGGCTTGCGAGCTCGGTATCATGGACATGTAATCCACCTGCCTCGCTGCAGGCTTTGGGCTTGGGCTCTTCGCACTTTCTGGTTGCAAAGAGTGCCTGCGCACAGACACCTACTTCAACAATCGATTCAAGCCCGCACTCAAGAACAGTTGTCCGACACTCGACACGAGGCTGCAAACACACAACCGCGCATGCATGCATGCATGCATGCATGCATGCATGCACTGCCATACATTGCCATAAGATCATACAGTACATTTCAATACATACAATACATACATGCATACACACATACATACACACCCACATATATACATATCACACACAGTGTCTGCAAATGCATGTCTCTCAACATGTCACGGAACGAGTGCACACTCACACCTTGCGATTTTCTCGCTGCTGCTTGCGCTTCTCTTCCCCTGCAGTCCTGTTTGGGGTCCTGCAAGCCGGCTGCTGGATGATGCCCGGGCAGTGGATGCAAAGCACGTCTCTCCTGGACCTCGCTCGTCGTCGAGGACGCTCCGAATCATAATTGAAAGCAATGCCCTGCTTTTGGTTCCTGCTCCACGGCGCAGCGCTCTGCCCAGATTTGTCAGAACGATCCCGGCGCATCTGTCCTCTCCGTCCAATCTTCGGCCGAGCTCATGGCCGTCAGGAATGGGCACGTTGTGACTGGCAGAAACAGGCAAGGCATGATAATTACTATCAGAGTCCATCAGATTATCATGTTGTTGGCACCTGTGAGCTGCAAGTCTATCTATGCAGTACACACGCATTGGTGATGCAAGTCGGCTTGATGCGCTGCGGGGCGTGTTGTGCAAACAGAAGTCAGGCGTACTTACCACTAGAGTCCTCCGGCTTCGGCGGCTCTGCAAATGGAAAGACTACATCTGCGTACACGCTTCGCAGGAGGTCTGAGACAAGGCCATCATCAGAGCAAGGCAGCGATCGACACAGCTACACAGCTGAAGTTGGCAGTTGCAATGTTGGCAGCAGGGCATACTTCACGAAAGCTTGCAGGCGATCGGCAGGTTTTCAGTCACTGGGATAGTCTGGGCTGCGACATGCCTCGCCTCTGATTGTCACTGTTCACGATCCCCGACACGAGAACAACAGCCGCATGGGCTCTGCTTGATCAGTGCTGGCCCGGAGCTCAATGAAAACGGTCGCTGGTTAGTAATCTAAGACTCAACCACATGTTTAGCTGGTGTGCTTGAACTAAGTCACAGCATCGGTCTCTCTGGCCCCTCACACAACTCAACATCTCACAGGAGCCTGAGTCCTGCCGCGAATACAGTTCTGTACATGTGGCCTTCTGCGAGTTATGCTGAGACTCGATGGCTCAGGACCCTTAAATCAGACTTGGGTGGAAAATTGAGTCCAGGAGCCTTTCGCGCGAATGTGCGAGACATGAGACACATGTCTCGAAGAGAAACAGCCGTAAACTTCCCCAAACAACAGTTCAAGACAACCGACAGGCTGCTGGTGCCACCGATCCGAATCAGCGCATGATGCCGGGCCAGTCCAGGGACAAGTACACGTCTGCGTCTGGCTCCTCAGGAGTTGGGCTTCTGAGTGTTTTGCAAGTACCGGCCGTGCTCGCGAGGTACCAGTGGTTTCGATCTTGTGACAGACTCGCGCGATGCTGGAATACTTGCCAGGGCGAACGTTCGCTTCTTCGTTCGAGGCTCTATGCGGTTGCGTGCTCCTTCTCAACTATTGGCTGCTTCCAGATGACTGCACGACCAGTAGTGCAGTGCACATGAGTCGACTCCAAGTGTCACCCATCTGTGAGATCATGACGTGTGAAGTGTGCTTCAGGCTCTACTCTTGACATGCCACGATGCCTTCATACGTTCCAAGCATGATCCCCTGCCCGCACTTGAAGCTCGGAAGAGCTGGGCAGGAGCATGTGGGCTTAGCGCTGCAGCCGAGGAGCACCGGAGTAGCTGAAGGAGGGCGGCGACTTCTCGATCTCCTCCGCCAAGTCGATGAGTTCTCCCTCTCTTCCTTCATGCCTTGGGAAGGACTTCCACCACCACTTTCATCATGAGCTCTCTCCCGCAAGCGTCTCACACCAGCCAAGGCACAGGTATTTGATCTTAGATGCACGGACGACAATATTGATGCAAGAGATTGCATGATTGATAGCGTCAAGGACCGACTGCATCACTGCAAACCTGCAAATAGAGTGCAATTGGGAGACTTGCAGCAGGAACTGCATCTTCTTTGTCAACTTGGGCTGCTTCTCCCCCTCGACAAACTCGAAGACGGAGGCCTTCATGCTGCAAACTTGCCAAGGTTCACACAGCTTTGCAGAATGCTCTTCGGTCCTCTCTTCACCCCCCACCCCGCCTTTTGCCGGATCTCTTCGTCAGTCATTCCCCTCTCCCTCAACTCCTGCATCAATTTCAACTCAATCATGATGCTCGTGCTGGCAACATCAAGCATGCTTGTCGGCAATAGCCACAGCCATGGTAGATTCAGCAAGCAACGGTCATTCATGAGGATCTTCTCGGCATATGCGAAGCGCATCTGTCAACGCGGTTGCCACAACGAGACATCCGTGCCGAGTCCAACTTCACAAGCAGTTTGAAGGACCTCTCTTTCGGCTAGTTTGTAGTCATAGGGGTTCCTGAGTCAAGCAAACTCCGCATCAGCTCCCATGAACTGACTGAAGAAGAATGCCAACGGTAAGTGCTGGCATGTCAGCGGACTTCCCGACCGAGTCACCAGTTCGGATTCTCCTTGTATCCAAACTCTGTCATGTAGCCTTCCTTCTGCCACCACCACCTAAAGTGCTGGAAACACCGAGGGGAATCAAATCGCTTCTCTCTCTGGAACAAGATCCGAAAGTGACGACAGGCGACTTGTTCATCATGGAGTCCTTCCACTCGTCCGAGCCTCTGATAACCTCCTTGTGGGATCCTGTCACGGAGATCCGCCTGTCAAAACTTTTCCAGGCATCTCCAAACCGTACCAAGGAAACAAAAAGGACGCGCCTGGCGGACAAAGCAGGCTCACGTGTTGCCGGACTGACACCAACAAAGTCCAGCGTCTTCTGAACGCCTGTGCAATCACACGCACGATCCAGGCATGAACTCCCCGCGACAACGTGCCGAGGCGGTTGCTGCATGCCAGCCATGCGGCGGCTGCAAGTGCAAGGAGCACCGGACCTTGGCTTGCAGACAACCCGCAGAAACAGGTCTGCGCAGCCATAAAGCAAAGCAGCGTTTGTAGACGCTACCCTTCGACATCATCAACACAAAGCGAACTGAAGAGCAGCCTGTGTGCTCGAGCCAAAAGAGGCAAAGCAAAATCGAGCGCACCTGGACCTGTACCTTGCTCCTGAAGTATCAGAAGGCTTGGTCTCAGGATGTCTGCAAATGCAGATTTTCTAGGTATGCGCAACGGCTTTGCTCTCTCCCTTTGGAGACCGAGAAGAGGCCTTGCGATCTAAGCCGGGATAGTTGAGAATCCTGGCCGCACCTATCGCTACTGTTAGCTTGTTTCCTAGGCACGTTATCTCATGAAGGCTGCACTGTACCAGGCTTGCTGCTCACGCTGATCGATCTGAACTCGTCCTGGCTTTGCATCTCAAGTACATTTGACATCAAGACGGCACTCTGCAAACGCTGGGCCTCTGTCATCAATGGAGCAGTGTCATCTTCAAGCTCTACTGATGGTGGCGGGGGAGGCTCTTTCCCATCCTGAGGCAGAGCTCGCCACAGAGAGTCACACCTCGACTTTGACCACGCCGCACATTCCCTCTTCCATTGCCAACTCTCAGGTAACCCAACCATACCCAACCTACAACCGGAGGAATCCTGGGCTGCGATCCCGTGTGCTGGGCAGAGGAGGCGTGGAAGAAGGGGCGGTCTATCGCAGTCCGTAACAAGCTTGGTTCAGGATTCGGGAAGGCCCGGAAACCACTCCATGCCGCGTGTGTCGCGGCGTTTTCCCTTACGAGACCTGAGCAAATCCCGGAATGTGCATGTGTGTGTGTGTGCCAGCAACGAGGGTTGACCCTCCCCGAGTCATTCAAAAATTTCTCCAGAGCCCTTCCAACAGCCTCGCCTAGGCTGCAGTTGGAATGCTTGCATGCGTTCGTGTTTTAGGTGCACCAGCACTTCGTCACAGTGAGTCAAGGCCTGCCTCCAGGACACCGCACTGGACGATTCTGATAGGCACAGCTGGGCGGCCGACCTGAGTGCTCGCTTCCAAAGTAGCAGGGCCAAGATTCCACCAACGCGTATTCATTGCTGGCGAGGAACTCTGGTCCCCAGTTCACCGATCTCCCTCACCACCCGCATGCCTTTCGAGGTATCATCTAAATCCCTTGCTGGGAAACGTCTTCAACAGTTCATGAACTGCCTTTCATGACCGTGCCGAAGCAAACGTGATGGTTTGTGAAGGCTCTCTGTTGCCTTGGTGGAGAGGCAGGTGAGCAACCATAAACTTAGGGCCAGCAGCGGCATGAAAAAGACCGTGGCGATAAGGTAATCATCCAAATGGAGGAGTTGGTGTTCTTGCCCCAATTGCACATTGCCTTGAATGCCGAACGGTTTTGATGTTGGCGACTGACACAACCGGAAGTCGCGTACTAAATCACCATCACGCAGGAAACTGATCTCGAAGTTCTCGTCTGGAAACGCCTTCACAAAGTGACTTCCGTCTCCACTGAGCGCATGACGCACGATGCTAGAGATGAAGGTGTGCCTCTCCGTATATACTCAATCCACGGGTTCTTCCCGTGCCGTCCAAGACATCACCACCTGTCAGAAGGGGTGGGCCGTGATTCGGGCTGTCACCTCTTCAGCCGTCACCTGCTATGGCACAGCCCGACTTGATCAAGTGGATGTTCGTGTTCTGGTAACCTGGGGCGAAAGGACAAAAGTCCCGGGCTCGGCTCCAGGCTTTGTGTCACCGCTGCAAAGGACAGAGCCAATGATGCGCTCCTTGATTCGGTAGCCTTTGCCTCAGCACATTCTAAAGCCTGCAGCCTGTTGCGTTAGCATGCTACTTCGCGCCGGGCACAGCTGAACGAAGTTCTCACATGTCAAAGGGACCTCGGGACGTGCTCCATAAAAACATTAACGCCCAGCTGCCGGCACCAGAAAACTCAAGAGTCTGAGAAATGCACGGTGTCCGAGTACAAGCCCACGATGATGCGCCCGGCATAGCGATTGCCGATGCCGATGTCCAGGTAGCACCTTGCAAGAAAGTGAGACTTCTCCCCGAAAACCAGCTGAGTGGCACGCCTGTCCCTGACCAGCTTCTCGTATGTCCTTATTGTGTCAATCTTGGCCCAGGTTTGCTAGCGATTCAAGATTCTGACATAGCGCTACCTTTTTCTCTGCATGCGGCAAGCTCCTGGCCATGCAAGGTTGTCTTGCTGCCACAGCACTCTAGAACCTGAGGACAGCTTTGGACTTTAAAAATATGCCTCGTCAGCATGCCCGAAACCTGTTGCGATGTTGCGAGCTCCGCTGGCTCGCTTCTGCTGGAGGTCGAAAGTTGGGCCCCCTCACTTCGATTCGTCACCACCGAATCTCGACGCCACTTGGAAGCCAAACAAGGCAAAGAAGAGCCATCCAGCGAATGACGTGTACACCCATTGATTTTCCTGCCCGATGTCTCAGGCTCACACTCAAAGTCGCACTAGGTTGCACCATCAGCTGAAAAGCCAGTCACACACGTGGGCCATGAGTCCTCATCAAAAGCGGAATAGCTGCCTTTGTACGGCGAGTAATCCTTGGATAACTCATCCGCCTCTATTCCTCCCCTCCCTCCCCTCCCTCCCCTCCCCCTCCTGCCTCTCCTCCCTCTCCTCCCTCTCCTCCACTTTCTTCTCTTATGTGAGTCTAAGGGTTGCATCTCTTCCTTCCTTCCTTTCGGGGGCGTAGGAGGGCTCTTCTTGTTTCAGAGGCGGTTAGAGTGCGTCAGCTCTCCCTCTGCCTCTCTGTTCTTCTCCAAGCAATTGGGGACGGCCCTGTCTCCCGTCACCCAAACTCACAGCACAACTCATGTTCGTTCTCTCTCCCTGCAGCCCAGTTAGCCACTCACCCACCCACCGATCCCTCGCTCTCTCCCGCTGTCTCCTGCTTGCCTGCTTGCCTGCCTACCTGCCTGTGTACTTGCTTGCATGCTTGCCTGCTTGCCTCCTGTCTGTCCGTCTCTCTGTCGCTTCCTCTCCCCCTGTCTGCAATCTAAATATGTGCAGCTTCACAGCCTGCGCTTTTGCAGCGACTTCGCCGACAAGCCAGCCCGCCGTACCCAAAGAAACCGGGACGTGTCCTGCGTATGTCCTTGCAAAGGCCGTGGAGACCTGCGAACACTCTGTACCGCACCTTCTCAGGACGAAGTCCTCGTCGGCGTTTCCTTCCACGCTGGAAGGAAACCGGGTGAGCAAATCTTCAGGCCTGCGATCCAAACTGCCTCACAATTCGAGATGTTGAGAAAAAACACTGCAACGACGCACCCCGAATGATAGAAGAAAACACTCGAGTTTCGACAACAACAAACCGGCTTTCAGCTCTTCACAGAACACAACCATTCACAAGAACGGCCGGTAAGCCGAAAAGCAGTATCTCAGCATCCCCCCATCAAGCTTGGCACGACGCTGACACGTGGCCACGCACGGCACATGATGATGACCGCTAATGCATGTTTCAATTTTGTGTACGTTGGGCTGGAGCAAAGCTTCTCGAAGACCGCCACAAGTGGCGATTCTACAGCACACAAAAAGTGACTGTTGAGCCTGGCAACAACCAAAGCAAATATCCGGCCGGTCTTGGAACCCATTGCGACGACGGTGCGAAAAAAAACTACCGGTCGCCAATAACTTGCAAACGCTGCGGAATATGCCAGGGTGATGCATACTACAAGCTGTCCGGCTCCGCTTCTGGACTCAGATGCCTGGGCACGTGGCTTTGCTTGTCGCTGCGTGTCGTAATGGTCCTGGGCTGGTGGTCTGAAAAAACGCATCTTATGTCACAAGCTTAGCACGTTGCTTCCGTTGCGGCCACGATACGTAAATAAAGTAAGCTGGGATGCAACCACCGATCCCAACAGCAGCCTGGCGTAAGTTGCCAAGCAACATGTGGCTTTGCAACACGCAGCAACATAAAACCGTGAGTCCTGCACAAAGCCCGTAATGTGTCGGAGCAACGGGCCCAACCCATCTAAATTGATTGGCAGTTGACCTGAAGGCGGCAATTGGCTTGGTGGGGCAATGCTTCTTGCGCTCATTCGACCAAGCTCCATGCCCAACTTGGCGAGCTGCATTGGCAAACATGGCAAAGGTGATTCTCAACACTTTGCGAAAATTGGCAAGGCCATGCTGAGAATTGCGCGGTGTATGTAACATTCTGACAGTGCCGCAATGGACCCTTGCAGATCAGTTCTGTTTAAGCAGCCACTGAACAACATCTACACGGCTGCTCAACTCATCTCTACACATTAAGTCTAAGTGGCTCAAAGCTTCAATTGCAAAGAGCAGCGAGGCGGCCGAGATCTTCTTAACGGTGTGGACTTTTTTTGCTTTCAACTGGTCCAAAAATTGCCACTTCTATGGTCCGATGTCCACGCATCATGCATCATGCAAGCATCGAATGCATTCCACTGGTTTTCAAAAGTCGCAGTAGCAAAAACACGTGAAGACTAGCGTGTTATGTTCCACTGCATGGAAACCACATACCGCGAAGCATGATGTCTTGAAGCATTCCCAAGCTTATGTACCAGTCTTGCAACCCCCAAACCCTAACCCAAGAAAACTGTCCAAGAGAACAGCCTGTGTAATAGAACACCCGGTGAAACAACACCCTGTTTAACAGAAGATCCCGTGCAACAGAAGACCGAGTCTAACACAACAGCCTGTTAAACAGAAGACTTTTGTCCAACGAAAAACCCATGCAACAAACACAACGACCGGAACTCATGAATATGTCTACACAAAAATGTGCACATTTTTTGTGTTTTTGCGTAAATAGTTATATTTACACAGATGATGCACAAAGTACATACGCGGTGCCTATACATATATACAGACGTTATCAGATGTGTGTATATACTGTAGGCATGTAAATAAAGAATGTATACAATGTGTAGATACATGTATAGTAACTTAAGATAATACAGTAATAATAATACATGCATACGCATGCCTATCATACACATTACCGAAAATGCTGCACCCTGGTGTGGTGCAAATGGACCGAGTGCAATGTCCTCGGATGTTGCCAAAATACGCTTTGAGTGTTGGCAGGATCTACTTGCATGCAACTTCAAAATTTGTTTATGGATGCTGTGTAGCTGTGGAAGCAAAGTTGGCAATTTCAAAAAATGTGAATGTTTCTTGTTAACTGCAAAGCAAGAAACGATAAACAGTCCAAGAGTCTGTAGCGATCAACTTGTAAGCCCAATGGCAGCGAACATAGTGCTTGAGATGCATCACAAAAAACCACATAGGGGTGATTAAGACTGTCTCAACTGCAGATTCTTTTTTGTCCAGAAGCACGAAAGACCCTTCTTCAATGTTCACTTTAGACTTGTGTTTTTTGGGGTTTTCAGCAATTTGTGTGGTTCTTCTTCTTGCATCTTTTTTCGTTTACCCAAGTAAATTTCTGCTTCTGCAGACCGATTCTATTTGACTCTGTTTCTCCCGACAACAAATTCGAGTGGCTTCTCCATCTTGTGTTTGAAGAAGAAGTTCAATTAAATCTCACAATGACAAACTTTTCAAGACTCCGCATCATTCGTTTTCAGCAAGGCCGATGGTGCCATTGCGTGGGCAAGCAAAATGCAATCGCCGCTCTTCGCCCAGCCGGCATTCGTTCCTGCAGGCTGCCTGGAGCGCACTGTATCCTCGCTCGCACTGTGGCGCTGCTCTAGGAAAGGGCGCAAATTGAATGACGAACACTTGAAGGCGCGAAGCACTCTGCTTGCATTTCCCAGAATGAAACATCGCAACAACAGCAACAGCCACCGCAACACCAACAATAACAGCAATTTCAAGTGAACGCTGCACGAGCGTGCTCTACGCTTGGCAGGCAAGCTAACTTTATGCTCAGGTTTGAGTGTTGAAGACGTCTGATCTACGGTATACTAATAGGCTCTTGACACAAGCACAGAGAAGGGTCTCGGACCCCACGTCCCGCGCAAAACTTGTGCAGTGCTTTGCCACACGTTCGAAGGGTAGGACTGGGTTTTAACTTCCGCATTGCCGTGCCCGACTTTGTTAATTTTCACAGCGCCTTTGACCCAGGTCAGGTATTTCTAGCTGGCCCCACCCCGCAAGTTTTTTCCAACCAACCTCCATGGCAAAGAGTGACAAATGGTGAGTGCAGCTCCTTCCTGCAGCCAGAAGGCCGTAGCGCCGTCGCCACCCAAGAAGCAGAAAACACAAGATGAAGAAGATCTGTCCGAATTTGAGGGCAAGCTTATTGACCTGGATATCAACTTTGCGTACGTGGAAAAGGAATTGCAAACAAGATGCGTAGCAGCAAGAGCTGGAGGATTGATTTTTTGGCTATCCATAGCACGGACAGGTGCTACAACCCGGAGGATGGCACCTGGATGCCGCACTCCACAACAAAGAAGCGCAAATTTGGAGCAATACGGGACGCAAAGTCCCAGAAATTGCAATGTACAGGAGGCCATGATGAAGTATCACGAAAAATGTATTCTGCCAAGCTTGGATCATTGAGATTTATGATCGCCGGGTTCCGGAACGCCCACAAATTGCGACAAGCAGAAACAAAGCACAGACAATGTAATCAAAAAAGCGATCCGGGTGCGTCGCTTGCCTCTTGATCAAAGCAAGAAAAAGCAAAGGTCAAAACACACCAAAACAAAATTAGCGACCAAAAAGGCACATAGAAAGCACCAAACAACCAATAATCACTGTTTTGTTGATTCAACCTCAATTCAATAAAGTTCATGAGAAAGCAAAACAAACTGAGTGAGTGAGTGAGTGAGTGAGTGAGTGAGTGAGTGAGTGAGTGTGTGTCGCCTGTTGGCAAAAGGACGGGCACCCGCGTTCCCTCCACTCTGAAAAGGGACAAAGACGCAAACGGCTCCGAAAACGTCATGGCTCCAAGCGCGGCAGAGCCAGCAAACGGCATGTCTAACATGATGTCTCATGAAGGCACCAAGCTGGGGGCGCCGACACGAAGCAGAGACTCCCAACACATATCTGGCCGCCACTCTAGTCCCGTCGAAGTGGACAGCCCTCTTGGTTGGCTCTGTTCTCCAATTGCTGTGGGAAGCGGTTCTAACTCAACTCCAACCCAAAGTTGCGACGTTGGGCTCAGGTTCAACTCAACTCTAACCTCAAGTTGGGGTTCAGTTTATTTCAATCCAACCTGGAGTTGCCGAATCTAACGTTGCGTTCAATTTCAACTCAACTCTGAAGGTTGGGGTTGGGTTTATCTCAACCCTAACCCGGATTTGCGACGTTAGGGTGCAAGTTCAACCAACTCTAACTTCAAGTTGGGGTTTGGTTCATCTCAACCCCAACTAGATTTGCCGACTAACGTCAGAATTCAGGTTCAAATCAACTCTAACCACAGGTTTGGTTAGGCTTAAGTTAACGCCAACCCGGAGTTGCGACGTTTGGGTTCAAGTTCAACTCGCCGCGGATCTGATGGTGGAGGCGCTTGCCTGCACAGGTTAGTAAGTGGTCGCAGCTCTGCTTCTGGGGAACGCTTGCCTGCGCAGGTGAGCGTTCCGACGGGCCTAAACCCTGCAACCCACCAAATCTCAAGACCGCCCTGAACCCTAAACCCTACAACCCGCCAAAATCTCAAGACCCATCCTAAACCCTAAACCATACAACTCGCCAAAATCTCAAGACCCATCCTAAACCCTAAACCCTACAACACACCAAATCTCAAGACCACCCTAAACCCTAAACCAACCCATCAAAACCTCAAAACCACCCTAAACCCTAAACCCTACAACTCGCCAAAATCTCAAGACCCATCCTAAACCCTAAACCCAACAACCCGCCAAAATCTCAAGACCCAAACCCTAAACCTTGAACACACCAAAATCTCAAAACCATCCTAAACTCCAAACCCTACAACACACCAAAATCTCAAGACCCACCCTTAACCTCAAACCCTACACACCAAAATCTCAAAACCACCCTAAACCTCAAACCCTACTATCCACCAAAATTTCAAGACCACTCTAACCCAAACCCTTCAACCAGCCAAAATCTCAAGACCACCTCAATTCTGAAACAGACTTTGATGCATCTTTGCTCTTGCATCCACCCGTCGGAAATGAAGCTACCAACTGGTTAACGTGCACGTGTACAACTCTGCAAGTGACAGTCCAGAGTCCAACCACTGGTTGTCTTTATTGTCCCGTTGTTTGAACCAAACAAGGCGGGAAGAGAGCTTTAGAAGTGACGATGGCACAAAGTAATTGAAGTGACATGTGCAGTACATTCCCCTAACCCTCTTCCCGGACTCATCATCATGCCACAGGCAAAGGAAAGAAAAGGCGGGGTTCGACTGCCTCCCGTTCGACGGTTGAAAACGTCTGCAGCAGGGCCAAATGAAAGTGGTGTGGGTTCTCTAACAGAAGCCGCCACAGTGTCTCGCTTGGCTTGACTCTTGTGTGATTTGTCGCACATTGACTTTTTAGGGAAAAACGTTGCTGCGTGCTTGCTTCTCACTTTTTAACCAAGCCATACACCCAATTCCGAACGCACAAGCATCTTCTGTTGGTCCGCTTCTGTTTTCTTGCTTGACCGAGCAGAGAGCATAGGTTCTTGGAGTGTCCATATTAATCAAAAATATAGTGTCAAAAATGTAGTCGTAACATGTCGGAACCATTCTGACTTTTGCTGATTTGGACTTGATGTCTAAAACTTCTCAAATATCACTTAGAGCGTTTTGTGGCATTTGGTGCCAATTTAGCCGCGCAACAGTAGTTTACTATGCAGACTAGAGGGTTCAGGGTTTAGAGGTTTTGGG
>CAJNJA010012079.1:0-12758 GCA_905231915.1 Symbiodinium necroappetens | reverse complement strand
TTAGGTTTAGGGTTTAGGGAGCTAAAGCGGCCTCGGTTTGCAAGTCATGGCGGTGCGACACATCTCGAGGTATTCTGTAGAGCTGCCGCACAGAAGCTTGAATCAAGGAAGGGTGCTACTGCTACTGCTACGGCGACGACTACGACTGCGCTATTGCAGTCACTTCGACTACTTCGACTGCTGTGCTGCGACACCACTACTACCACCGGTGGCGGCAACCCTACCGCCGCGTCACCATTACCACCGCTACTACTTACTCCAGTTGCTTCTGCTCCTGCGTTGCTCTTGTTTTCATTGTCTTGCACGGTTGCTAGTACCAATGTTAAGTAACAGGCCGAGTGTTACAGTTGATGCAACTCCAGACGATTCCGACGGTTCCTCCTCTTCTTCTTAGTTTTCCTCTAGACTCTTTGGAAGGCTGTCCGTTGTGGCATTTGCCGGGCTTAGGCCCGAAGGGTTGGGCCCCGGGCAGAAACCGAAACGAGGCTGCGAGGCTGTACCTTGTACCTGGTGCCCTTCAACGCGGAGAATGTTGGCATTTTCGACACGGCCACCAAGTTGCTTGGCTTAGGGTCTAGGGTGAGGGTTTCTGGGGGGGTGTTTCTGAGGCATGTTGGTGTATCTTGGGGTTAATACTGTGGTGCAGGCGATCTTGACGACCTCGATGCTGTCACAGATTCGAGTAGGACCTCTAGCCTCCGTCCCGGGATTGGTGCTAGGTTCACGAGAGGAGCACTAGGCTGCCCATGTGCTCGCGAGATGTTGGAGTCTCATGTGGTCCGCCCGTGCTGCGAACAAGTTAGGAGCAGACTTTTGCATCGAGGTCAGTTGAAGCGCTAACCCGTGGCATCGCGCGACTGCTCAGGAGGTTCCAGGCACGAAGGTCCGAGCAATCGCACAGGCCGGGTATCATAGGAGACGGGTATCATAGGAGATACTCGTAGTGGCCCACACCACCCAGCGCGACATGAGATCATGGACCAATGAGTTGTGTGGAAAATGCGTAGTATAGCAAACTGGCGGAGCCTTGTCATGTCATGCTTAGCTCGAAGCTGAGGCATTTTCGGACGGTTTCCTTGCCCTCTGGAATGATGGGTGGGTCCAAGTACTCGGCCGGCGTGTCGTGGCAGTGATTGGAGGATTCCGCCTTCTGCACTTGTCAAACTCTAGCTGTAAATGGCGAGATGCTGTCCTGGAGCGTGCTCCTTGCCGCCTGGCGCTTTCTTTTGGCACTCGCGATCTTGCCTTTTGGCTTCCGGAGCCCAGAATCCCCAGAATGCGCGCTATCGGCTGAGTGAGGTGATGGCGGAAGGCGGAACTGCTTACTTTGTGCCGTATGCTGCAGACAACATTGGAGTTTTCGACATGCACAAGGAGGATTTCAGAAGCTCGTCCTACCTTGGTGAATGACAGTTTGCACATTTGCAAGTGCGGTTGGCTTAGCCTAGCTGCCATGAAGCAAAACCTGGAAACACGACTTGAATACCTTCAGCAGCTATGACTACGAATGCAAGAACACTGAAAACGTAAGACTGATCGGAGCCGCCAGCCCGAATGCATGACCCCTAGCTTGCTGTTCCAGGGCCCTACCGCGACACGCGTGGACCCGCCTTCTGTAGAATGTCTCCTTGGCTTATTCAGGAGCCTCCTGGACATGCCATCCCAGGATGTGGGAATGCTTTTCGAAATCCTGCCTCCGGACTCCCACGCCTTTGAACTGAACCCTTTGCCGTAGCTAGAATGAACCTATGAGGTGCAATTGGAACAGGCTGTAATGCAAAAAGAATAGGTCCCCCAACAAAGTATGGGTAATGCTTACTTCTGCACGAGGAACAATCGATATCAGCTCGGAGACCTCTGCGGATTGTAACTGGGCCTTGGTTCGGCTAAGGCCTAGGCTTTCTTTTTCGTGCAGACACTTTTTTTGTGGTTCAGGCCCCAGAGGCCGCATGTTGAATTCTATGGTCTTGTGGCTATGTTAACGCCGAGCCTCTTCGTGGGCGCAGCGGCAGGGGCAGGAGGAGGAGGGGAG
This sequence comes from Symbiodinium necroappetens, assembly GCA_905231915.1. Classification (NCBI taxonomy): domain Eukaryota; class Dinophyceae; order Suessiales; family Symbiodiniaceae; genus Symbiodinium; species Symbiodinium necroappetens. The sequence goes on along the minus strand of CAJNJA010012079.1, from coordinate 10,726 downwards.
GAGGAGTCGTAGTGGTCGTAGTGGTCGTAGTGAGCAGTCGTCGTGGCAGTAGTAGAAGTCTAGTATTGCGGAGTAGGAGTAGCCGTAGCCGTCGAGGGTAGTAGGGCTGGTGGTGGTGGTGGTCGTGGTCGTGCCTGCCTTACGTAACTGTAGACCAGAAACGAGGGCTCCGCACCTAACACTTCCGCACAGATTCTCCGCCTTCTCAGGCAAGTATAGTGGTGCCCTCGTCTCCGACGGCATTGCCTACTTCATACCCAGCTCCGCAAGCAACGTAGGTACCGGTTTTTGGAAAAAGGCAGTCAGGCTTTTTCGGGATAAACGTGCGTTGGGATTGGTGTTGCTCTGCATCCGTCTGGTTCATTCAGTTTATGTTGCTCTTTGCCACTGTCGCGTTTCTTTTCCTGTCTGTTTCAGGTCAGTCTGTGTGGCGAAGGGTGTCTAGTCCTATTCTGATTCTGCCTGTGTGCAGTCCTTTTCAATTCTGATTGAAGTTATTCCTTGTTTTGCAACGAAAGCCGGCGAAGCCGAACTTGGATCTTCGAGGATCTCAATCTTCCGACATGTTTTCGGTGTCTCGTCGATCGGAGGCTTTTGGGTGAAGGACGGTTAAGGCTTCAGGGTTTAGGGTTTTAGGGGTTCAGGCTTTAGGGCTATAAAAGAGCAGGTAGACATCAATGAACAGAAGGGAAGATACCTTCTGGGCAGCTCGCCGTTCCCTGTCTGGGTGGATGCAACCATGTCTGGTTTCTTGATGTTTTTTGTTTTCAAGGGGCCTGGAGGTGATCTTCTCTCATCGTCCACCTCAATACTCCCGCTTGTGCATGTTAGCTGGCTGTCTGAGCTTTGTCGTCACGTGCCACATACCACGGTAGCCAACTCGGACATGCGTCGCCTGAAGCCTGGTCTGCCGTGTGCCTGCCCTCTGGATGAAAGGAGCCTGTTTCTTGAAATGTGGAAATTTCCACAGCTTCTGGAGTAACGCTTTCAGCCGGGCAAAGTATGCTTGGACTCGAAGAACATCGAAGAACGGTACGAAGATGCGGGTTATAAGGGTGCTATACGAGTTCTTTCAAGGCTCTATGAGGGCTCCATAAGGATTCTACAAGGGGTTCTGTAGGACCTGCACCACATGACAGGTGTCTTCAACCCGACCACCGAGTCCTTCCGCGCGGTCTCCCGTTTGCAAAGTGACAGACTTGGAGAGACAGAGAGAAAAGAGGAGAGGAGAGAGAGAGCGAGAAAGACAGACAGAGAGCGAGAGCTAGAGAGAGCGAGAGAGAGGGAGAGAGGACTTAACGAAAGAAAGCAAGACATAGATGCAAACAGAACGAGAGGTGGAACAAGAACACCTGCAACATCGATGAAATATGTAAACGAACGGAGGCCAGAAAGAGACAAATTATACGAGTACGTTACATCCAGAAAGAAAGACAAGGAGCGCCGGAGAGGTGGGGAGCGAGACAGAGTGGGAGAGAGGAGGAGACACGGACTAAGAGAGGAAGTTCGTGTGTTGATCCCCGAAGTTCAGGAGGCATCATGTCGGGCACATGGAGCGACGGTTTCTTCTTCGTATTCTCGCATGTCCATGTCGAGCCTTCGCCCTTCACGCCCCAAGTCGTTTACACGGTTTAGGGTTTGGAGTTTGGAGTTTGGGGTTTGGGGTTTGGAGAGAGCATGGGCTTGACCTGTGGGATGGAAACTGCAGAGTTCCTCCACCGTGCCCTGCCTCGGCCCTTGCAACCCGAACCCTGCAGCCAAACCATTACTATCTATATATATATATATTGACTGATACTGATTGTGGTTTAGTATTAACTCGTATAGTCCAGTATAGCAGACTATATGGTACATCATACTATCCGACCAGGTTCCGCTGCCAACTCCCAGCTCCACGCCCTGGAAGTACCGTGGCGGGGCTCGGATGCCCAGTCAGGACAGGCCCTTGAAGGCCAAAAGGGTTGCTATCAGGGTACCTCATTTTGGGGTCCTTATAATAAGGAATTTAGGGTACTATATTAGAGTCCCCTATTTTTAGGGTTTAGGAGTTTAGCAAGAAGGGTTTAGATATTTAGGGTAAAGGGATTCAGGGTTGAGGTTTTAGGGCTTGTAACGTTTGCCAACAGGGTGGCTACAAGCATTGCTGCAGGGATTACTGAAGGGTTTATGTAAGGCTTGCTTAAAGGGTGACTGTATGGGTTGCCGCAAGGGTACTAAGGTGACTCCCAATCTCAACGCCTGCATGCTGTTAAGACTTGCATCCTGTAGCTGACTGTATGATCTTCACCCCGCCTCCCGGAGTCACAGGACATAGCAATGTGGATAGTGCGGGAGGTAGACAATGCTCAACCCGAAGCCCCGAAACTCAAAAGCCCCCTGGGCTTCAAAACCCCCGAAGCCCAAAGTGCCGAAAGCCCCGAAGTCCAGGCTCCGCCAAAGCCCTAAAGCCACCTTTTGTATATTATATACTACATATTTCTATATATCATATATTATATATTATATATTATATATTATATATTCTGAGGTGATTCTGGAGCGAACTTGCTACTTTGCCTCTCGGCCAGGGCTCAGGGTTTTTCTTGGTGCCCCTCAGTACGAGCCGACACCAAAGCCCTTCGCAAGCTCAGTGCCAAGCAAGAGCCCTACGACCCCCCCCAAAAAATCTGAGCTCTAGACCCCAACATCGTAAAAGCCCCTGAACCAGGCTACTCCGAGTGTGAGTGCTGAAACCCGTGAACTAAGCCTCCGTCAGCGGAAAAGCATCGAGCGAGAGACCCCTGAACCCCTAAGACCCTAAACCCTAAACCCTGAACCCAAAACTGTAAGACCCTACTCGTCCGAGCACCAGAGCAAAGGCTCCCCACAACGCCGACGATATTGGAATGTTCGACATCGTGGCTCGGACTTTTTGGGGTTGTAAGAGTGAACGCCAGAGGTGTGTCAGACTTGTGTTCAGATCTAGCGCGCGGCTAGGGTTGGAGCGGGAATGCTTTTCAAACAGTTCCAGGTTTACTGCCGGCACGACTCGCGCGGGGAGGCAGCCCCAAGGCCTCGACTCCATCCATACTAATTTCGGCCGGCCTCATTCGTCGAACCCACGCAAACCCCACCTCCAAGGACTCGCTCTCTTTCCGATCCCTTGACATCTCCGAGACGATCTCCATCGGACGAAAGTTCTCGGACGCCTTTGAGCACAACGGCGCGGTCTACTTCGTTCCATTCAACGCGGATGCCGTGGGTGTCTTGGAGATCGAGACGGAGCACTTCTTGCTGCTGGATATCGCGACGTCGATCTCGAGGAACTTCAAGCCACTAGGCCGAGAGAATGCTGCCACGGGTGTACCGCAAACTGCGACGAGGTTGTTCAGGGAATAAAGCTTCTGTAAGGGTTCTGTTACCGTAAGCCCTAAATCCTAAACATCTGCCGTCCCAGCCAATGTGCTATCGTGGTACTTGAGACCTCGCCCGGCTTGTCCCAGTTGTGAGTGCTGAAACCCTAAACATCTGCCGTCCCAGCCAAGAAAGGAGATGCTCGGGTTGTGGGGAAAGCTGTCTCCATCCTAGGGTCACATGCATCAGGTCGAGAGTTCAATCTTACTAACCGACCAGCCTTCCGAAATGTTAAGCCGTCAAGCCCCACACCCCAAGCCTTAAAGACCCAAGCCCGAAGCCCGAAACCCGAAACCCCAAATCCGAAGCCCCCGTCCCAACCCCGAAAGCCCTGAATCCCCTCAAACCCTAGATACCCCCAAACCCACCCCCCCCCCCGCTCAGGTATTGGGGTGCTGTGCCGGACCGGGGCCTCGCCTATCTCGTCCCCTACGACGCCGACAGCATCGGTCTTCTGCACCTCGACTCCGAGTCCTTCGTGACGATCGACGCTCGCCGTGGAAATCTGAACCCTTGCAACGGTTTAGGGTTTAGGCTGTTTAGGGTTTAGGGGCCCTTCTATAGAGCCCTTAGAGGGAGTCCTGGGGTGGAGCGTTTGTAGAATCCTTGTTGGACCTTTTCGAACCCGTTTTCGCCCGGAAAGTCCTTGTAAGCCCCTGTAGAATTCTTGATGCTGCCGTAAAGAGCCCTGATAGAATCCTTGTAGAGGGCCCTAATGAAAGCAGCCGTGCTGAAACGCCAAAGGCAAACGGGCAGCTCTGACAGTGATAGCAGTTACACTAAGCGTCATGTTTTGCACTGCACTGCAATGCACAAGCCGAAACTCCAAACCCCAAACTGTCTAGGGCTGGGAGCTCTCATGGCGATTCGAACCGAGGACATATCCGGGAAGATCAACGCAGACTCCAAGAGACTCGGCATAAGGAAGTCCACCATCGTACTTGAATCCATATTAGGGGTCTTACAACCCCCACTTATAACCACCCACGAACTTCCAAGTAGGTGAATGGAGTTGAATAGAGCCTCCGTACTTCGTTTTGGGACCATGGTCGTGTCTTCCTGTTACAGGCGGAGGTGACTATTACTTCCAGCTACATGGGACCGTTTATCGTCGGTGTATTGGAGCCCGAATCCTGGCTCAGGTGGTTCTCCAGTGGGATCTTGGTGAACGGGGCCGTCTACTTCATTCCCGGGACCGATGCTGTCTTGTCAGAGTCGTACTCGTCCCTCCCTCCCCTCCCCTCCCTTGCCGTGTTTCTGAGCTCCAAACTTAATTTCCTGTATGGATGCCGTTTGCCACAATTCAAAGACCCTTCCAAAGCTTCCGCACACGCTCGCTTCTCTGCCCCATGATGGATGAGTGGTGGCGTCCGGAGGTGGGGCCCTTCGGCTTCAGCGGTGCGGATGCCGAGGTGCCCCGGTGGTTGACGGCGGCTCTGTGCGGCTTCCCTGCGGATTGGCACATGGACGAGGGTCTCCCGCCCAAGGAGGTGGCGTGTTAGGTGGCCTTGAAGGAAAAGCTATTTTGCATTGTGGAGCAGGTGGACCAGAAGCCTCACACCTGGAAGATACCGCTGTGCGAATTCATCGTTTGCCACAAGGTTTTAGCCTCCGGGGATGGCCATGCACTGACGCTGCGAGGCACCATGCTGGTGATAAACTTTGACCCCTGGCAGTACACTCGATCGGATGATTCCCCGCAGCTTTGCGCAGACATGCTGAGTTGCGCTCAACAAGATGAGGCAGAGTTGGCGAAGTTTCTTGCAGAGCTCTGGGTTGGTGCGAGGTCAGGTCAGGGCTGTCGACACAGGAGTGGATACAAATTACTCAAGCGAAGAGGCTCTTCGAGACAGGGCGTCTGACGGCCGAGGTTTACCGGTCTGCCCTTTCAAGCGATATCATGCGACTTTGCCACCAGCATCTCTGTGCTACTGAAATCGTCCAATTTTTTGCTGACGCGCAACCTTCGCAATCTCCAGTCTGGTGGCAGCAAGCGCTCGTTGCCGAAGCCGGCGGAGCAGCTTTTGTTCTTGGGGTTTTGTCGGGTTTGTCTGTCAGTCCTGTTGCTGTCGCTGCTGCTGGTGGTATTTTGGCCGGACCTTTTTTAAAACGTGCATATCATCAGGCACTTCAGATGGCATCTTACGCAGCCGGTCCTGCCAATGTTGTACCCGCTCCAGAAGAAGATGACGAGAGCAAGTTTGAGCCTGTGTCCGTTTCTTTCGATTACATCTGCGAAGAAAAAATCTGCAGTATTGCAAAGCCCGCGCTGCTGGTCATGCTGAAGTATGACGGAGATATGCTCACAATGTCGGATGATGAAGTTGCCCATTTCAGTGCAAGAGCCAAGAAGACTGTTATCAGACATATCTGCAGCAGCCAGCTGAACCACAGATCTTTGAATGCCCACCTTTCGTCTCGCATATTGACAGATTGTTGCCCGATTTGTCTGGAGGCGTTTGGAGAGGGCGAAGCTTTGGCGCTCTGTGATCGTGGCCACGCATTCCACGAGTTTTGCCTGGCTAGATACGAAAGCCATTTCGGTCGCACAATGTGCTGCGTGTGCAGGTCCGGCCCGGTCGGGCAATCCGTCAGGTACATGGCTCCGGCACAGTCATCAGCTCATTGTGCTCCGAAGATTCCACAAGAGCGGCAAAGTTGTACTCCCACGCTTTCAGAAAAGGAATGGGAAAACTGTATTCAGGTTGCATACTGTGGGCAGGGCTCCGTGGTGGTTGGACTCCTCGTTGCTGGTGGAGTAGCAGTGGTGGTAGCCGGAATTCTCTACAATTTGTACTCCAGACAGCATCCATCTCCATCCCCGACTTCGCAGAAACAAAGAGATGAAGCTCGCGATGGCATCTTAGCCGTCCGAAATGACAGGCACAGGTCCATTCCCACACCCACAGAGTCAACGGAAACTCCAGGCAGTGCCAGCAGTGCCACCTCCGATGCTGTCGCAGAAGTGGCCCTCCAAGGCGACAGGCCACAACGTGGACGGCAACTCACCGGTTTCGAGTCTGCAGACCAAATTCTGGCATTTGTGGGGAGCCAACGGCCAGTGCAGCGACTGCAAGAGATGATGTGCCAGCATTCGGTCGCCATCCTCAACAACATCCCGCATGAGCAAGCCAGGCTAAGGAGCTTACTCCCATGCTACGTGAGGCTCTTCTACACTGGGCTGATAATGATCCACGATTTTCCCGTTGTGCGGGAGGTGGCAAAAGCAAACAGGGTTAGCTTTACCAGATTCAGAAGCACAGCGAGTACTCTGGGCCAAGTCAATCCACACCATGACCGTCTTCAGGTAGTCCAGCGTCTGGGGAATGATCTGTTCTCAATTGGCAAGGAATTTACCACTGGACCTGAGACATTGCAGCGGGTGCAGAAGGAGCTTAAACAAGCCCTGGACTGTGATCCGCGAATTTTCGAGATCATCCACCGTCATATGGCAGACAACGTTGGGCACCTTTGTGGACTGGTTGGCGAAGCCCGAAATGCTTTGGACACTCTCTGCCATACTCTCGTAGACAGCAACCAGGCAAGTGCCAACCAAGGCTACGTCAGGACTTTTCTGAATGGAGCCGTGGGAGGCGCAGGGCACCAATTCGGCAGCATGCTCGTGCAAGGTCTACCGCGGATCCTAAATCCCCTCGCGATTCTTGGAGGTAGCTGATTGGTCTGATGCCACTGTAATTAGGTAGCCCCGGCAGCTGGGGCAATTGCAAACATATGCTGGCATGTCAGTGTCAAAAATTCGCACGAGTGATATTTGTGCTTGCAAAGCCAAGCGGGCCAAGTACACCAAAGAGCAAAAGCTATCTTCTACGAAGTCCGCGCAAAACATTCGACAGGATTTACGGCCAACTTGTGCCCGTCCACCGTGGTTGCATCAGGTTCGGATTTGGGTCATGCTGCACCATGTGCACCGTCCCCAAGCATGAAAATGCGTGCTACAGAAGCTGTGGCAGGTTCGCCAATGAAAATTGCAAAGCAGCGTTTTGCTACTTAAGCAGCAGCCGCAGTCCTGTAAGGATCATTATGAAAGGCCAGACCTTGCACGGCTTTCGAAGATTTGGGACGGAGACTCTACAGGGCCCTGCCAGCAGCGGTTTCCAGAAATATGTGCGTCCGCATTATCGTAGTCGTGCAGCACCAATCCCTCAATCCTAAACTGTTCTAGCCATTCTGGCGGCCGCTGGATTGCTTTCACAAGCAGAAACAGGCCACATCATCTCCTAGATCTCGTTCTGTTGGGTCATGTCAGGAGAGGCATATCGCTGGTTCTAGGGTCTAGGTTCAGGGGTTCAGGATATGGTGCGGAGATGCAGTTTCCGTCGAGCGGTGATGTATTTGCTTCCGAGAACCTTGACACACTACGGACTCAGGTGATGCGCATGACAGGCATGATTTTCATCGAATGCAGCAAGTATACTGCGCAACATGCAGCTTTAATAGCAGCTGTGGGCTGTTGTTCAGTGTTTCTCTTCTAGCCGCATGCCTGTTGCCGAATCTTTGCCGACTGCGAACGATGAGACCCTCATCACCCTAAAGCCCAAACCCCAAACCCTAAAACCTAGACTTAGACCCTGTCTGCCCGAACTACCCTGCAATGCGGGTTCGTCCTTGCTACGTGGGAGGGACAAGAGACTTAGACCCTGGGAGGAGTGCCGGGAGCATCGGCATCCTGCAGGCTTAGAATTTGCCGCCCATGTCAGGGGTTGGGGCGGGCGCAGGGCTTTGTCAAATCTGCCACTTAAGGGAGACTGTGAGAGGTGCTGTCAGGGATACGGTAAGGAATACCACAAGCGATGCATACGGCATGCAATATGGGTTCTCTAGAGTTGGGGTCTTAGGGTTTGGAGTTTAGGGAGCGGTCCTGCATTGAGAGTTCGAGCTCTGTGGATTTGCGATTTCTAAGTGATTTGAGCCCAATTCCAACATCCCTAGCCGTCGTCTCGATGGACTTCTTGAATCCATGCCCAAACTTTCTGGAGATTTGGGGTTTTGATTTGTTTTCCTCTCGTTGTTATGGCTGGGTTCATAGCAATTGTGCAACCGTTATCAATGTTTTCCTTTCTTGCTATTCATGCTTCACAGAGCATACTTGCACTTAGCCTTAGGCCCTGAACTCCAAACCTGTCACCTCGATATGCCTGCCGGATGCTCCCCGAGATCCTACTCTAAGCCCGAAAAACCCACCCTAGACACGAATATAGGAGCCTTAACAATTAGAATAGGGTTTGGGGCATAATTATACTGATACTGCAATTATCACAAGGAACCCCTACTGTAAAACCCTATTCTAATTATTCAGGCCCTACACTATATATTTCTTGCTTTTCTGAAGCTCCTCTCAGAGGTCGACCGGGGCGACCCCGCCTGCCATCACCACGCGGAGCACCGGAAGCGGCAGGAGGCTGCCTGGACTCCGGGGCGCAGCTTTTGACTGAGGGTTTGGGGTTTAGGGTTTTGGGTTTTGGGTTTTGGGTTTAGGGTTCCTTAGCAGTTTATTTGCATTTCGGTGACAGAATAAAGCCCAGGAATTGATTAGAAATTAGAACTGATATCTGTCTTCTTCTGCGATCACCGTAGCCTGTCTAAGAGGTGGAGTCACCCTGCCTTAACACCGAAACCGGAAAGTCGAAACCCGAAACTCCTAAGCCTCTTTAAGGGTTTGGGCTTAGGGGCCGTAATTCTTGATTCATGTGCCGCCTTGCAAGTTTTTGCCCGAGACATTATGCCAGATAGGAAGCTGGTGTGCGCTCTTTGAGCTACCTTTCGGAAACGAAATCGGTGGTGCCATATGCATGGCTGCGAGCGGCTATGCGCCGGGCAATCCAACAGAGCCCCGAAGCAAAAAATGAAGCAGCAGCAGCAGCTGCAGCAGCAGGAAGTGCAGCAGGAGCAGCAGCAAGAAGCATAGCATGTGCGCTTTCAATCTCTTGTTGTTATTGTTGTTTCACGACCTGACAGACATTTCACTGTTGCTGCAGGGGTTCCTAAAGACTGGCACTTTTCACACACGGCCAAAGTAACAGGGTGTCAACTGATATTCTTGCTGAGATGCTCGTGCTAAATTACGATTTGTAGCAACATGCTTCTCACCATGAGCATTACCATGACGAAGGTGCAGTGATTGTGGTGATGGCGAAGGTGATGATGAAGATGCTGACGATGATGACGATAATGACAAAGATCGGAAGATCATGAAGATGAGGGGGACGGCGGTGGTGGTCGTGGTGGTGGTGGTGGTGGTGGTGGTGGCGACTGTGACGGTGTTCAGTACCATCACGGCATCTTGTCATCCTCAGCAGAACCCGCGACAGCATAGCCATCAGCATCACCATAGCCATCACCGCAAATCAGCACCACCAATGCCAGCAGAGCAGCGTAACCACTGCTATGCTTTTCGTGCTTCCCACCTCCACCATCTTCTTCACCCTCGTCGGCTCGATCGTTCATCATCAACAACAGCGCTGTCACCAGCGCTCCCTGCTCGGTTTTCTTATCGCCAGAGTTTGCATACTAGTATCCTGTATCCTGTTTGTGATCTAGGACCTTCCTGCATGCATCCCTGCTTTGAGACCCTAACGCTTGCACAAACACCCACAAAAGCTTGTTTTCGCGTACATGCATCGGACGGTCGTACAGAATGTCGTGGTGACAGTGTGGCTCCAATAATAAGAGGCGGCGTATGTCCTAATTCATGGCCATAAGTGTAGCTGAGTGCAAGAAGAGGCATGTCATACCACAAAGGGTGCCTTCGCATCATCCTTAAACAAGGCTGCTTGGCACTTGGCAGCCTGACCGGCAGAACAGCCATTCTCGCTTGAGCGTTTGCAATCTTCGTGCACTTGATAGTTGAGACGAGACCATCGACAGTGTGTTTTTTTCGTCAAGCCAGCGAGAATGCTTGGAGCTGTGCCTCCACGCAGGCCGTGCACGTGGCAGGGGCCGGGCACGGGACGGCCCTGAGGTGGGGCGCGTGCCATGTAGTTTCCTGAACTTCAAGGTACAATGCACTAGTGAATCGGGATTGTTGGAAATTTTTGCAAAATACATGGAAGATTTCGGGCAGCGAATCTCGGGACAGCACGGTGGCTCATCAATCAGAGGTTGCGCCAGTGAGTTTCATACTTGCGGACCTCCTGTCGAATCCTCGACCTGCACTCCGACCCTAGGACGGCAGATCTCAGCACTTCGGTTGCCAACAGCCGGAGCTGATATATCGGGTCCTCATCCGCTCAGTATCCCAGATCCTCCTGGTCCCAAGTCACTTAGCTCCTAAATCTTCTTTCAAGAGTCCCGAATCTTCCCCCCCCCCCCCCCT
>CAJNJA010012078.1:0-13315 GCA_905231915.1 Symbiodinium necroappetens | reverse complement strand
AGGGCTTACAGGGTCTAGGGTTTAGGCCTCCGCAACCGCCTACTGCCCATAAAAAAACACCCCTCTTAGTATCCTCCATTAAACCCTATATTTGTCGCGCTTATAGTGGTACCGCAAACCTACGGCTCTTACTACCGGTCCTATTCTTTCAGGGTTGAACGCACTCTACCCGTTCACGTTGCAGCCCTTGCAGTAGAAGGGCCCGAACCCCAAGCATCCATGTAACCTTTTTAGTATATACTTTGGCCTTGAAGTAGTGCCTCTAGAGGTGCTTTGGGGCCAAAGTATATACTATTTGGGTACATGGACTCTTGGGGTAAGTCCCAAACAGAGACACCAAGTTTTGAACCTCAAATCCCAGACCCTGCAAACCCTAAAAGCCAGTCATCGCTAGCCCTGGACACTTAAACATCAGACGTCCCCTCAACCCTAACCCTTTTACCTCTTAAACATCGGAGTTCCCTTAGCCCTAACAGCGCCCTAAGCCCTAAACCCTTCGACATCGGAGTCAGCCCTCCAGAACCCTAAACCCTAAACCCTAAACCCCAAAAAACAACAAAAAAACAAAAAAAACAGAACAACCCTTAAAACCCTAAAACCCTAAACAACCCTAAAGAAGCCTAAAAGCCCTAGAAGCCTCCAGAGTTGCGGCCGTTCGCCGGGCCGAGAGCTCCACTTCGTGGGCCACGGCGGTGCAAGAGCCCGGGAGCCCAAGATACCACATTCAGTTTAGGGTTTAGGGTTTAGGGTTTATAGGGTTTAGTGGTTTAGGGCTTTGAACTTTGGGGGTTTAGGGTTTTGGGGCTTATCCCGGGAGCCCAAGTTACCACATTTAGGGGTCCTCTAGCGGTTTAGGGCTGAAAGAGGCTGATAGGGTTTAGGGTTTTGGGGGTTTATAGGGTTTGGGGTTTTGGGGTTTAGTAAGGTTTAGGGTTTAGGGGTTTAGGGTTTAGTAATGATTAGGGGTTTAGGGGTTATAGGACTTAGGGCTTCAGGGCTTATAGGGCTTAGTGTGTAGGGGTTTTGGGTTTAGGGATTAGGGTTTAGGGGTTTAGGGTTTTGGGGTTTAGGGTTTAGGGCATGGTAGCTATTGAAATATGAGGGTTTGGGGTTCGGGGCTCTCAGAGAATTATAAGGTCGAGGGGTCCGGCTTCTGTACTATAGGCGGTTGTAAAACGGCTTCTAGAATTAAAGTCTGGGGTTTCGGGTTGGTTTAGGGCTCAGGGTTCGGGATTTCAGTTGCTGGTAGGCTTTAAAGACCTACGGAAGAGACCTTCAACTGTACGTCGCATCCAGCAGTCTGAATTGCAAAAAACGTAAGCTGGGCTCCCTGAAATCCAGACACTTCTGGCGCGCGGGATTGAGGCTTCACCTTTAGGGTCTGGGGTTCAAGGGTAAGGGTTTACCTAAACCCTAAACCCTAAACCCTTTTAGGGTTTAGGGCTCAGGGGCAATGTAAGGAATCTGGGCATGTTATAAGGACCGTGCAAGGACTCGTTCTAGGCTGTTAGGAGAGAGCTCGGGGGCTTTAGGGTTTAGGGCTTTTAGGGTTTAGGGTTTAGGGCTTTTAGGATTTAGGGTTTTAGGGCCTTTAGGGTTTAGGGTTTTAGGGCCTTTAGGGTTTTAGGTATTAGGGATTAAGGCTTTTTGGGCTTAGGGTTTAGGGTTCGTATCCGGGACCACTCGACTCGTTTCCAAGCCTCTGCGCGCACAGCGTGCCCGGAAGTGCGTGGCAGGCAGCAGTACTAAATAGGATCCTAAGTACCCACAGGCCCCTAAGTAATTTCTTGTTGGGATTACCTTATACCCTAAACCCTAAACCCTAAACCCCAAAACCCTAAACCCATCAAAAGGAACTACTTAGGGGCCTATGGGTACAGGGTATAAGATGGAGTTTCTACACTCGCGGTTTCACAATGCCCATGTCACATATTACTAATCATCCACTAGCTTTTCACATTAAAATATATGTACATACATAATGACCCACTAGAGCTTTATAATATACATATATACATATATGTATATATGAATGTGTATATATATATATACATATATATATATATATCTCTCTCTCTCTCTCTCTCTCCTAAACCACCCAAAACCATGCCGAAAACACAAGTACTTAGGATCCTCCGGGTTAGCCAAACGAGGGATGTGGCAGCACGCTTGCAGATGTGTCCTGCGCTGCCCGGGGGCTGAGCAGTTTAGGCTCTAGAGGAGACAGGAGCGGTTTTTGCTCTGCAGGGCTTGGAGTCCCCATAAGGTCCCTTCCGTGATGTGGGTTTAGGGTTTAGGGTTTTCCGTCCCCTTAGGGTTCGTTCCGTGATGTGGGTTTAGGGTTTAGGGTTTTCCTTTGTTGTTTTTCGGTGTTTTTGAGCGGAAACGTTGCTTGGGATTAGATTCCCCAGCATCCCCCGGAGAGCGCCAACTGAAAGGGGATAGGGACAGTTCTGCAAAAACCAACCTGCGGTTCCTAGCATCCCATATTTGGTTTAGTCCTCTTGACTTCGCTGTATGGATATGAAATCTCCAAATTAAATGTCTGTCAGATAGGTGACATATCGACATGCGGTGTATTGACATTCAAGTTACACCATACTTCAAACGGAAAACGACTCAACACACACACACACAGAAATACATACAGACATACACATACACATGCACATATGCATATACCTAAACATATACATATACATATAGACATACACATACATATAGACATACACATACATACATATACACATACACATACACATACACATACACATACACATACACGTACACATACACAAACGCAAACACATACACATACACATACATATACACATATACATACACACATACATGCATGCATGCATGCTGCATGCATGCCTACCTACCTACCTACCTACCTACCTACCTACCTACCTACCTACCTACCTACACATACGTACGTACGTACATATACATACATACAGACAGACAGACATACATAGGTACGCACATACACACAAAATACATCCATACATACATTCATTCATTCATACACGCATACATACATAATACAAACTGTGTGTGTCTATGTATATATATATATATTCTTATGTATATTTATACACACATTATACGCCATGACGTACTAGGGCAAGATCAGACTAAGTCTTTGCAACTTCGATCGGGTGCGCCTCATCGCGTGTACTGTAGAGCAGGTGTATCATTCTGTGTAGCAGGTATCATTCTGTGTTGAACGCATATGTGTACGACTGATATACACATGTGTGTGCGTGTACGTGTACATCTGCGAATGTGCATATTTCTCTGTGTGCGTACTGGTTTGTGTACTTTGTAATATAGAAACTGAAAGAAAGCATGCGGGTGGACAGGTGGGTTGGCAGAAAGGGAGGTCGGTGGGTAGGTTGCTTGGGCAAGGAGTATCGGTATCGGTAAGTGAGTTGGTATCTTTTTGTTTATATAGACAGCAATTTGGAAGTGTACATGTGTATGGCTCTTGCGCATGCCTCCTCGTAAGACTGTACATGTGTATGTATAATGCACGCACTTAGTATTCCCACTGCAACTGACTTTCAGTGCTAATGATACTCTATACTGGTTGCGGTCATGCGTATTGTTGTTATCTCCACCGACTTCGATGTCTTCTTCTGATAGCGCATAACCCCTCATTACAGCTACTATTCTATTACACCCCTAAACCCTCAACCTGCAACCCTAAACCCGAAACCCTTAACCCTAAACCCTCAACCCCGGCATGCTCCTGCCCGCTGTCGATCGCAAGCTTCTCATGCTTGTCTGCTGCCCCGGCCTCCAAGCGAGTCCCAACCCTTTCACAACACCCGGGGATAGGGTTGCTGTAGTATAGGGCTTTGGGTTTATGGGTTTAGGGTTCAGGGTTTAGGTAAGAGTACCGGAAGCCTACTAGCCAAGTCATCTACCTTGCCACCAATATCCTAAACTCGGCTCAACCCGGTATCAGACACTGAATTTCCTGATGCTGTATTGCTACGAAGATCAAGCAAGGCATTAGAAGACATGCACTGTGTAAACAAGTGCTCATACATACATACATACATACATACATACATACATCATACAAACATACATGTATGTATGTGTGTATGTATGCATGCATGCATGCATACATACACACACATACGTACAGGCATGCACACAATACTTACATACCTTCATGCATATACACGCACACACACATACACATACACATGCCAACACACATACAACGAAACACACTCCGAATCTGAAGGTATGCTACGGTTTGTGGTTTACGATATCAGATATAGTGTAGCTTTAGCATATACAACCTATACAAGATAGATAGTTACGAACAGAAAATTACTAAATCGGAATCTCATTGATGATCCTGCATTACCCCGAATAACGAATGTACCATAATTCCATAGTTTGGGTTCCTTAAGGTAAACCAGGATTTAAATCACCAACAGCATCAGCACTACTCGTAACTTCTGATACGCCCAAAGAGGCACTCTTCTCCAGCTATATACGTACGTATGTAATGTTTGCATGTCCGTGCGAGATCGCTCACTTCACAAGCTTCATATGTTCATACTCACACTACCTTTCAGGAGCCCTTTAAAACCAGAAACTCCCAGAAGGCAGCCTGACTACCTTCAATGGGTTTAGGTTTAGGCTTTCTGGGTTTAGAGTGTAAAGTAACTGCGGCTCCTCAGATGTCAGTGGGCTGAAGAGTTGGGGACCCAAGCATATGCCTTCAGTCAACTCTCTCTTTTGCCTTCTCTCTCTCTCTCTCTCTCTCTCTCTCTGTCTCGAGGGTTTGGGGAGTAAGGACTGGGAGTTGAAAGAATAGCCCCTAAACCCTAAACCCTAAACCGGGGCTCCGCATCTCTACGATTGCAAGAGCGAGCTTGGCCGGAATGGGTGCGCCGCGCCGGTGCTGTGTGACTAGCACTGCTGGATTGCAAGGGGCCGGAGTTGGGTCAGTTCTGCTGCAATTGTATCGAGTATACAGGGGCGGTCACAATCCGAAGAAGGTTTGGGGGTACATTGCAGTATATCTACAATAACTAACAACCCTAAACCCTAAACCCTATAAACCCTAAACCCTATAAACCCTAAACCCTAAACCCTAAACCCTAACAGGAACAGCATCACGAATTAATCAGACCCCCCTTTCTACTTTGTATAACTTACAGCACCTAACCTACACTTTGCGCCTCAAAGTGGCTAAGTAAACCTTATAAACCCTTATAAATACCCCAAAGAACTCCTGAAAAGCCCTTTAAAAAAAAAAACAAAGGCTGTAGCCTTGGACCCGACTTTCTGCCGAGATGCAGAGGGAGCTTCCAGCAGAAGCCGCGGTGAGTGAGAAGCCTCGGTGCAGCTCAGATCAGGGGCCTTCAAAGGGTTTATAGGGCTTGGGGCTTTTTGGGGTTAGGGTTTAGGGTTTAGGGTTTAAGGTGCAGCTAGATCAGGCCATAAAAGCGTTTGGGGCTTAGGGCTTTTGGGATGTAGGGTCTAGGGTTTGGAGCTTAAGGCTTAGGGGTTTAGGGTTTAGGGTTACCCTAAACCCTAAACCTAATTAGGGCTTATAGGGTTTACGGCCGAGGATGGCCTAGGGTTTCAGGGTTTTAGGGCTCAGGGTTTGTAGGATCCAGGGTTGAGAAAGGCTTTAAGGGTTTGCGGGGTTTCGGTTTCGGGTGCACAGGAACTGCTCGGGCTTAGGGTGTAAGGCAGTGTAAGGGGTCTGCAAGGGTCTGTATATGGATTTTGTCTGCATGTTAAATCTTATAAGCCTGCGATATGGGCGATTAGCAAGGAGTTCAAGAAGGATTTGATACGGTCTTATGAGGCTAATCGGATTTTGTTGGTTTCCCGAGGCCTGTTTGACAGAGCTTATTATCATAAAGAGGTTTACACCCGGGCTTCTTAAAACTCTAAAACCCTAAAACCTGAAACCCCAAACCCTGAAACCCTAAAACCCACAACCCTAAAACCTGAACCCCCACACCCTAAAACCCTAAGACCCCAAACTGTAAACCCTAAAACCCTACACCCTAAAACCTGAAACCCCAAACCCTAAAGCCCTAAGACCCTAAAACCTTAAAGCCCCAAACCACAAAACCCTAAAACCCTGAACCCTAAAAAGGGGGTTTCAGAATGGCGGTGGCTGAGGAAGTAAAAGGCTCGCTTGGGCATCGAAGCACCCGCTTGGGCCGCTGGGGTCATCCAGTCGACTTGCTAAGGGGCACGCCCTCCGATTAGGGTATCAGGGATAATAAAATTAGGGATATTCGGATTTAGGGTTTAGGGCTTTAGGGGTTTAGGGTTTAGGGTGGCTTTTCTTAACCGATATCTCGGATAGGGCGAGACGTGTTTTGAGACTCGCGAGAAGTGCAAACGGTTCTCTCCATGCTCCTGGGTAGTAGCTGTAGCATGCATCCCAGTCTACTGTGTGCAAAGCGCTCTGAGAAATAAACTTCCCGTATAGTGAAACATCTCTGCTGCACATCATACACTTCTTCTGAACATGGTCCACGTCTCTTTCTTTGGCACATGTGCGACAGAACACCACATGTCCACATGGGACAGCTGCAACGTCTGCCCTCTCATCCGGGCACATCTTGCAACGCTTGTCAGATGCACCACCTAGGGCCATGCTGAGCGGCGAAGCAGGAGAAGAAATCTTACCTGGGCTGCTTACTTCCCTTCGGGGACCGCTCGCCTTAGTCAGGAGGTCTTTTGCGCGTCACTCTGGTAGTGACGGGCACATCTAAGGTAGAAGCTCCTGCGTCGTCATTGTCTTCGTGGCTTTGTCGTCCTGAAAGAGTGCTACCATGTCAACTTCCGCGCGAGCGCTCTGAGAAACACTGGGCAAACTGGGCACCTTGAAACCTGCACAAAACCCTAAACCCTAAACCCCAAACCCTCATCTTGGTGTGAAGTTCACCTTGAAGCCTTGCATCGCCCCACAGTCGAGCCAAGGAGGTATGGGGAAAGGTAGCTCAAGGAGAGGTAAGAAAACACCTAAGTAGGTCCCGAAATCCTCAGCCCTCGTAATCCGAAGCCTGAGCGTCTAGGGTTTAGGGGTTTAGGGGTTTATGAAAGCAGTCAGCAGACAATCCGAGCGAGAGCGACGCCTGGATCCTGGGTTTAGGGGTTTAGGGCTTAGGCCCCTAAGACCAAAACCGTCATGCTACACACCAAACCATTGCCCGCAGCTCAACGATTCCTTCTGCAGAGCGGCAGGAATCTCTTCTACCTCAGCTCAATCATTCAGCGCTCCCGAATCGGGTTTGGTTTCAGGCTGTGGAGAAATTTAGGGTTTGAGGTTGAATCTGGACTTCGAGGTCTGGGGCGGATCACACTTAGAGGCCCAGGAAACTTAGCAAGTAGGTCCGGTATAAGTAGAGTTAGAAGTACCCTAACTGGAGTCACACCAATTATAGCCCTACTTATATAACCGACTTACCCAATCCCTGGGCCTCTAAGTAGGGGTGGGGACTGAAGGTACAACAACGAACGCAGCAACACCCCAAACCCTAAACCCGAACTTTTAAAGCCCCTCACCAGAAGAGGATTTATCCATGAGCTGCCTGCAGCACCATAAACCCCTATAAGCCCTAAACTCCAAAGCACCAAACCGTCGAAACCAGGAGCCCAAAAACGGCTACACGAGAAAGGGTTGCATAATAACACATCAACATTAAGAGGCTACGTCAGTCGAAGCATCAAGGTCAATCTGAGACAGAAAATGAATCCGAAAAGGCAAAATAGCATTCAAAGAGTTCATGAGGCATAGAGGGCTTATGGGGTTTAGGGTTTCTGTTCTCGCATGACGTAGCACAAGAAGCATGAGCCTACTACATGTCCTGCTGATTTCGGAACTCCTCAACACCAGCCCACTCCCAGAGTTTTTTGGGCGGCACAGGCTTAAGGGTGGGGATGCTGAAGCCTTCGGAATTTAGGGTGTGGGGTTTAGGATTCAAGCTTAAACCTTGCAAGCATCCTCCGCTCCAGCAGCGCATTGAACAAGACAACAGGGGCAAAAGGCACCACCGACATCTCAGCCGGACCCCCCTAAACCCTAAATCCGAAACCCTAGGCCCAAAATGTGTTCTCCAAGCCACAATCGGGTCCCTCTCCACGGCTGTCAGGGCCTCGCACAAGACCGCAGGGCCCCCCTAACGGTCTACCCATAGGCCCTTAAGTAGTTCCTTCTTATGGATTTATATTTAGAATCCTATAAAGGCAATCCCAAAAAGGAACTACTTGGGGGCCTATGGGTAGACCTAAACCTTCCTGGTAGCTGTGTCTTTCAAATTCCGAGGCCCAGCTAGCCAACTTGCGCTGATCAGAGGCGTAGAACTTCAACTGTGAGACAAACGAATCTCTCACAAGACCTTAAACCATAACCCTCAAAACTAAACCCTACACAGCCCTACAGTTTGTGTGAGACTACTACTACCGTTATGTAATAGTAAAAATCTTAGTATCGTTAAAAATATTGCTATCATAATCAATGGTTAATATTATAGCAGGGTGGGAGCTTACAGCTTTGTTGCTTCTGAGGCTTCCCGAGTGGGCAAGCCTCAGCTGGTGAACGGAGACGGAGCCCGAAGGGGTCACACTCCTAAACCCTAAGGGTTTAGGGTTTAGGGGTTTAGGGTTTAGGGTCTAAAGTCCTTAATTAAGTACTAAACAAGTCCTAAACCATAAAACGACACTACGAGTTTACCTCCCTTTTGGGTAAGTCCTCTTGTGAATTCAGGATCTCCTTACAAGGGCAATGTGCTGCCAATGAGGTCACACATTGATAAGTTATCGCAGGGGTTTTCGGAAGCCAGGAATACGTGAATGGGCTCTTGACCCACACCTGCCAGCAAACGTCAAGACAGCGCCGATATGCCAATGAAAATGACTTTCAGGAACCATGTAGCCGATCTAGATTTGAAACTTAGGGCGTCACATGTTTTCTCTACATGGCTCCTGAATGTCACAGACCCATTTTCAAAGTAAAGACCTGTCCTTGAAGCGCTTAGAACCCCTAAACCCTAAACCGGAAAACCTGCAGAAAAGCCAGTAACGTAGATGCGTGTGTGGCCCGAAAGGCCCATGTGCCCGTGCTGTGGGTTTAGGGTTTAGGATGTACCCATACATCAAAGTACCTAAAAGTACCTAAAAATGGACCCCTTGCAGCCATAGGTATACTGTTTTTGTTGGTAGATGGAGCTTCCGCATCGCCATACTGTTCCTTATCGGCCCAAAATCCTGTGAAGAGGCCGTTTCTAGTTCAAGCTATGCGCCCAAAATTAGGGGTACATAGCGGAAGGTTCTGCCCCCCGTGCCCAGGGGCTCGAGTTTCGGAGAAATCCTACTCCTCTTGACTGGGTTCTTGTTAAGGGATTGTACTTAAGCTACCACAAATGGGGATCTATGGTAAATCATAATATGGCTTCTTTATTATGGTAGCTAAACCCTAAACCCCTAAACCCCTAAACCCTAAACCTTAAACCCCAATCCCCAAACAAGAACCCAGCTGACAATGCTGTAAATCACCGAGAGCCTAGGGCCTGAAAGACCCCTCCCCGAGCCACGAACCCTCGACCCCCCCGGAAGCCCCATGAATGGGTTTAGGGCTTAGGGTTTAGGGGTTTAGGGGTTTAGGGGGTTAGGGGTTTAGGGGTTAATTTAGGGTTGAGGGCTTTAGGGGTTTAGGGGTTTAGGGGTTTAGGGCCGAGGGCTTTAGGGGTTTAGGGTTTAAGGGTTTAGGGGTTTAGAGTAGGGGTTTAGGGGTTTAGGCGCCTTCTTGGGTTTCCACTTCCTCCTTGAGGAGTTAGAGGCAGAAGATGTCATGGACGTCATGATGTCCTTCGAGCCGGGACTTTCTATCTGCCAATGCAGGAGGGTTCTACATGAGATATTCCTTACGATTCACCTGCTTACTAAGTCACTTGATTCTTCATGCAGAGACCTATGGTATGTTAGAGGAAACTACAGGTGGGGAGTTTAGGGTATGTAGGGCTTCTATAAGGCTTCTATAATAAGGTATATAGACCTTCTGTAATTACCCACCTGAAAATGTCCTAGAGTATGGGCCTTAAGTTATGGTGTGGAGCAGGAGGCTTCGTTGATCAACAACCTCGTTTGCAGCCTTGCACCCGTTGTTGTTCCCTAACCCTCCAGGTACCTACTATATAGGGCCCGAGGGGCTCTAGTACCCTATATAGTAGGTACCTGGGGGGATTAGCATGACAAATCGCCTCCCCTATACCGCATGTAGAAGACTGCTTTATAAGGTGATGGTGATGAAGGTGATGATGAAGCGGATGCTGATGACGATGATGATGGTGGCTGTTGCTGCTGCTTCCGCTGAATGTCCCGAACCCAAAAGCCTAAACCCCTAAACCCCAAACGCCTAAACCCAAAGACCTACACCCTAAACCCTAAGCCCAAAGGCCTAAACCCCTAAACCCTAAACCCAAAGGCCTAAACCCCTAAACCCTAAACCCAAAGACCTAGAACCCCTGAGCTCCAAACCCCTGCCGCGCGCCCTAAAAGCGCGAAACTCTTGGGCAGGAACGAGGGCGGCAAGATGCGGGGTATCTCACCCTAAGGGTCCATGTACTCATATAGCATATACATTGGCCTCAAAGTAGTTCCTATTTAGGTACTTCAGGGTCCAAGTATATACTATACGGGTACATTGACCCCTAGGGTCACGGTTCTCTCCAAGCCTAGAGCCGTGAAAGAGGCTACGGGTTTAGGGCGTATAGGGCTTTGGGCTTTTAGGGCTTTTAGGGTTTTTTGGCTTTTAGGATTAAAGTTTAGGGTTTAGGGCCGTAGGTCTCATATTGAGGTTTTTAAGGCAACCACAATGGTAGCACTTATGCTGACCCTTAGAGTAAGCCTTACAGCAGGGGTCTCGGGCGCGCAAACGGGCGAAGATGGTACCATGAGTAGGCCGAGTAGGCTGAGCATGATGCCTAAGGCGCTAAGCATGTTCTTGAATCCAATTCGCTGAAGGCAGCCAGCATTCACCTGCACGCCAACGTAACTAAAATAACATGCCACAAAAAACCCTCTTCTAAGTCGAGATATACCATCCATGTTATGGTTTTGGGACCTCATTCCATGATAGTAGTGTAGATGGACCCTCTTGATTATTTAGGGATCAGGATGACGCGGTTTAGCGTTTAGGGTGAGCTTTACGTATTTCTTGCTTAACCTGAGCATTGCAGGCTTTCAACAGCTAGCATCGTATACTCTACAGCTGCCAAAACATGGCTTCTCGTATCCACCTACCCAAATCCGCCAAAGAAGCCACATCCCAGGGCCTCTTTGCGTTTAGACCTTAGGGCGTACTAAACCCTAAACCCTAAACCCCTAAACCCTAAACCTAGGGTCTTAGGAGATTAAGGTCTGTGGAGTCTTGGGGGTTGGGCCTATCGAGCTTCAGAATCCCTGACCCCGAAAGACCCTAAACAGTAGACAGTTCCCTGTTGTGGCCTGGGATGTTATCCCCTCCGACCCACTTGCCGATGATCCCTGCGGCTGCTGAGCTTCGAGGGTAAGGGGCTTTGGGCCAGTGGAGTAGTAAACTCTACAGTATTTTTGTGGTTTAACACCTGGTGGCTTTGGGCCAGTTCAGTATTAAACCCTCATTTGGGGTCTAGTGTTCAGGATGCTTTGGGCCAGCTGAGGGATCAACACACCCGCTCTGTTCTTCTGGACTTTCTGGCCACAACGATGTGGAAAGGCACCGTACGTAAGACAGTGCAGCATGGTATACTCTCCATACTCCAGTCACTAGCGGAAATATGCACCGATTCTCGGGGTTTGGGTTGAACAATGGGCCATATGGGTAGTTCTCTAAATTAGGGTCCCGCTTTAGGTCCCCAGTATACTACGGCACTCCTATAAAAAAGGACACTAAAAGGGATCCTAACTTAGAGAATTACCCATGTGATATGGGTCTTCCGGATTGTACCCTAAACCCTAAACCCTAAACCCTAAGCCCTAAACCAGGCTTCCTGGCAACGGGGATTGGAGTGGACCATTTAAGAGCGCGTGTTCAGGAAACTGTCTGGAAGTCCGAAAAAAAACCTAAGCCAAAAGCCGAAACCCTAAACCCTATTAGGGTTTAGGGTTCGGGGTTTAGGGGTTTAGGGTTTAGGCTTTAGGGGTTTAAGGGTTTAGGGTTTAGGGTTTTATAGACTTCGCAAGAAGGTTCATCGAAGGTCATGTGCACGGGAACCGTCAACCTTCTCGATCTTACTCCGGTAGTCTTTGCACCCCTTTAAGCATAACGTAACCCTTAACCATAAACCTTAATTCCCTACATTTGAACCCTATAACAAAACCTAAACCCTATAAATCCTTAAAGACGCAAGCCCTGAAACCTCAAAACCCTCTAAATCCTTAAAGGCGTAAACCCTGAAACCTAAACCCTATACATATTTCTCATGAAAGACGTAAACCCTGAACCCTGAAACCTAAACCCTAATTCCTAAACCCTAAAACCCTAAACCCTATACCCTAAACCCTTAAACCCTGAACTCATAAAAGATGTGCACCCTAAAGCCCCTAAACCCTGAGCCCTGAAACCTAAACCCTATCCCTAAATCCTTTTCATAAAAGACGTAAACCCTAAACCTATAAACCCTAAATCCTTACCATAAACGACGTAAACCCTAAACCCTGAACCATAAACATCCATGAACCCTAAACCCCTTCACCTAAACCCTATAAACCCTTATCATAAAGGACATATTAAGAGCCACAAACACCCTTAAACCCTAAACCCTAAATCCTAAACTCTAAACCCTAAACCCTAGATCCTAAACTCTAAGCCCTGAGCCCTAAATCCTAAACCCTAAGCGACGCAAAAGCCCTGAAGGTATGCTGTCTCTTTGCCTCCCCCACCCCCAAAGGCTCCATGTACCCATATAGTATATACTTAGACCCTAAAGTACCTATATAGGAACCCCTTTAAGGCCTAAGTATATACTATATATCCCGAAACCCTAAACCCTAGACCCTATAGAACCCTTAAAGGAACCCTTATACCGACCTTATGGTAACCCTTAAAGGAACCCTGCATGGTTCCTATGGAGCTTTTGGGTTTGCCTCCCCCACCCCGAGCCTCCGTCCGAAATCGGGCCACAGACACCATGGAAGCCGCCTGGATCCGCTTGGGTGGGTTTAGGGATTTAGGGTGTTGGGATTTAGGGTTTAGGGGTTTAGGGACTTAGGGTTTTAGGGTTTAGGGTTTAAAGGGTTTTGGGGTTTAGGGTTTTGGGGTTTAGGTTTTTTTTTT
>CAJNJA010012076.1:0-13318 GCA_905231915.1 Symbiodinium necroappetens | reverse complement strand
ACTACTACTACTACTACTACTTCGCTGCTGCTGCTGCTACTGACTGGTACTACAAATAAGAAGAAGAAGGCGACGACGACTACGACAACTAGTGCTGCTGCTATGTGAGTACTAGTCTACCCTACCGCGGTTCGTTCTTTGAATGACAAGGTGTCCTGGCTGCCCTGCTGGCTTTCCTCGAGGCTGATGAGCGTTTAGGGGTTTAGGTTTCAGGGTGAATGCAAGCCTGCGGGATAGAGAGAGAGAGCGAGAGAGAGAGAGAGAGAGAGAGAGAGAGAGAGATGCTTTGGTGTTTGTGTTGATCTGGGGTTTTTTCCTAGGTAGCATTAGGGAGCCCCTTAAAGGGGACCCTTCCTAACCCCACTTATGGCTCTCTTACAAGGGACCTCATTGAGAGGGTCTATGTCAAGGGTCCCCCTAATCCCAACTCCCAGTTTTGGCCTGTAGGATTTTACTGGCTTTACTCGTTTGGGAGTCGGGAGCCCCGCACCGTCGACCACGGGAGAGAAAAAAAACGTCACTGCCCTGCCAAACAAGCGCAATCAAGCGCATCTTGTGTTCTGCGGAACCTCCTCTACGTTCAAAGAAAACCAACTCTTCATCGTTTGTTAAGTGCCAGGGTTCAGAAAGTTTAAACGAATCAATCGTCATGCCTGCTAGCATCCGCCGAGTCCTTTGCTTCAAAAAATTCCGAGAAACTAGCAATCCAACTTGAAGGGGCGAGATGGGCGCCAACTGTAGTCCTAAACCACAGACGCCGGCAGGCAGTGTATCAGGCACGCGCAAATGTTTTATAGCTGAGTGTTCAGTCACTTTATGCGTAGCCTGGCCCTTCCAGTGGTTCCTCCGAAATCCGATCCTTGGTCTTGAGAGCAAACGTGCACCGCATCCTCCTGTGTGCTTCACAACACGCTCAAGGCCCGTGGCGATGATGCAATGGCGCCTTGGCAGACTTTGGAGGCAGTTGCTCCACTGGTGTCGAGGGTGTCACCTAGGCGGCCACTTATGTCAGACTGCCGGCTTCCACAGCTCGAGCCAAGCATGCTTGCCCACAGAGATGTCGCAAAGGATGGCAGCATG
This sequence comes from Symbiodinium necroappetens, assembly GCA_905231915.1. Lineage (NCBI taxonomy): Eukaryota > Dinophyceae > Suessiales > Symbiodiniaceae > Symbiodinium > Symbiodinium necroappetens. Next base: position 12,238 of record CAJNJA010012076.1, on the reverse strand, counting down.
GCTTTGTCAGAGCCATCATCGTGGTGGAATGTCTGGGCCAAACCAGCAGATGAGGTTTTGCTTCTTTGCTGATAGAAAGTCTTCGCATTTCAGTTGGCTTGCGCAGTCCTGATCTGTCCGCCCGGTGCGATTATAGTAGGCTAGCTGACAGGGTCTCATGCAAATCCCGACACTGGCAGAAGCTGAGAGCCTCCAAGGTCTGCAACCTCCTTTGCGACCTTCCTGCTGCTTTGCACTCTGGGCCTCACGCGTGCCATGCTAGGACTCGCCTTGTGGCTCGGCATGTTTCCCTTTTTGATGGTTTCGATTGTCGTTTAGATGTCGGTTTTAGTCGAGGGTAGCATTTCGAGCACACAAGGCCACATCAAGTCTGAAAAACAGGATACCTAGCTAGAAAGCCAAGTTCGCCAACCGATACTGACAGACTGGACAGCGAAGATGTTTCGTTGTTTCAAGAAGCCTGTTGGAAGGAGATGCTGTGCGCCAAGAGCCTAGCCGTGAGCGAAACAAAGCATGTCATTTGCCTTGCGAAACTCTGCCAAAACACGGCGGCTAGCATGGCTAGCATGGATCCCGGCTGAAGTTTAACGAGTTGGGCACAGCCTTTTTCACCGTCTTAGCCCCTCATTGTTTTCTAGCATGCTCGCAGCGAAATGCCATGCAACCCTGTAGAAAATCCTGAAAGCGCTCATACGCCACAGCATAGCTTCATAGTCAGAACAGCGAACCATATTCGAATGTACGTATCATGGTATATGATAATTAAAAGATAGTGGTTTACTGCATCATATTCACTACGGACTTTTCTGATGCCAGGTGGCCCTACGCTCAGAGGCTTCGCAGACCCGCTGTCGCCAAGACGTTGCTGCAGCGCTGACCTTGGTTCATGTTGGGGTGGAGTGGGGGGTGGGTGGGTGGGGGTTTGGAATTTGGGACAAGGCCTTTGGTCTCTTCAACCGTAGGCGATACCTATCTAGGGAATGTAGCGTGACGAAAGGGGATAAGCAAAGCCAGCCGAACAGAGTTATAGATGCATGGACATGCGTGTTCGAGCATGTAAAGCCCCATGTAGAGAGAGAGAGAGAGAGAGAGATGGGCAACAATTAAAACAGATACATCAGTAGACTGCTAAATAGAGATACACGGCCATGTGCGCAGACGGATGGTATGCCCTGCTTTACTATATTTGAGCCAGGTTCAAGACATGACTATTAGGACTATTATCTTTGTCATTATGTTGTTTGCTATTCTTCTTCCTGGCATGTTTGTTATTGTTGTTTTTGCAGTTGTTGCAATTTTTGCTGTTATTGTTATATTACTCTGATGTGCTCTTAGCATTACAGTTTCTGACGCATCTATAGGTCTGCTGGTACCCCTCGTGCATCACCAAGCACACCGCCAGCGCTGACAGAGCAGGAAGGGACTTTGCGTCATTGTTCCTGCTGATTGGCGTCACTTGCCTCATGGATTCTTGCGAGGAAACAAACGAGATACTGTAGTCACGAACTAACTCTGACGTAGGGTCCTTGATGGCCCGAGTAACTGAGCCCGGACTGCCAGTACGGCGCGCGCTCTCTTTAGGCGATTTAGTCACGAACGAAGGGTGATCGGAGCATACAACTATAATAGTGTACTCACTTAATTTCCTTTGCAATGTAGTCAGTGTGGATTTACTTAGACATCCTCAGACCGTTCATGATTCACGATGCCCCCAAGCCCAAGCTTGACCGGTGGTCCCTCTGTGAGGAGGAGCCGTCCACCTCACCCAAGCCCCGGCGTGCGAGAAAGCCGCTGCTTTCCGGACGTGCCAGCAGCTGCAATTTTAGGTTCAGGGCTTTGTATGGCATTGAAGCAGAAGAGACGTGAAGAACGTCCCGTCGTCTTGACAGTTCAACTGAGTGATAGCACGTTTTGTTTGCTGACCTCTCATGTAGTTTGGGAGTCCGACCTCGAGTAGTCCCAGATCAGCCGTTGCAAACTTTGCGGCAGCTGAAGGATCAGGGCAATGTGCGCTGCAGCGCCTGCTCAAAAAAGAAAGGGCTTTATTTGCGGGCTTGAGGCCCATACAGAGTCACAGTCATGGGGTTTGGTGTTCAGAGATTCCGATTTAGGCCGCAAGCACCTGAGCGCAGGGCGAACTTCCACTCCTTCCATTCCTTTGGCTTTGGCAGCTAGTGGACAGCGCATGATCATTTGGCATAGGTTCTAGGTCAGCTGCGCCGAGCTGTCAAAGCTTCGCCAAGTCTTACCGAACGAGGTGCTTTGGAACCGTCGCCGGACGAGGCCATCGCTGCTGTGGAGGCCCAGGGTGAGCAATGGTCTCGACCGGGTTGGTGAGGTTGTGGGTTATTACTTGCGTTTCAAGCCACTTTCAAGCCTCCTGGACACCGTTGGCCCACAGGCTCTGGCCGAACAAGGAACATCGTTCAGAGCATTCAAAGAAGACCAAGTGGTTCTCGGGACGATAGCGCGAAGGTGCCGAACAGCTGCAAAGGTCAAAACACGTGAAAGATTCTTCAGCATCGGGGCTTGGCTAAGGTTCGGGGCGCGGCAGGGAGGTGAAGACTTGGCGACATATCTTCCGAGCCGTAAACATACAAAGTGTCGTCGGCGGATTTTCCGGGTAGAAAGGTGCAGAAGGCAACATACTTTCGGGGCGGGGTGTATTTGTCTGAAGGCTTTTCGGACTGCTTGTTGTTACAACTTGATTGAATTTCATCTGCAGGCAGCCAGCACATGCTCTAGCACGTGTTCGGAGGGGCTTCAGTCTCCGGGTGACCCGTCACACTTGCCACAGTCATTACAAGCTACATGAAGAAGCCTGCCGGAAGGATGATCTGCAGCCCTCGCCTACGGCTCCCTCGCAGCAGAGAGAACCGTGACGTCACACAGGGGGCTGTTGATAGAGTCTATAGTCCAGACCTAAATGGCATCATGCTTCTAGGGAGGCTGCCTTCACAGGCGCCTCCACGAGGTATGCAACTAAGCCTTAGGCCTAAACAGTCACACATGTCAGGCGTTGGTAATTCGACTTGGTTTAGGAGCAGATGGTGGCCATAGTCTCTATAGTCGCTTCTGGACCGGCAAAGCACTCATCTGTCCCATTCGCGCAATGTGAACCCGCAGGCAAATGTCTTCAAGCAAGAAACAAAGTGCAGAGCTTCATGTCACACTGGCCGAATCAATAGACTGTGACCGCGACGGGCATCTGTAGAAAAAAGTTATGACTGACCTGTTTTCTCATCATGTCAATCTAGAGATTCAGACCTTTCGCCGCTATTCTGACATGGCGCTGCTCTCCCGGCTCTTGGCTACGCCATCCCGCCTGGGCCTGCGTCATGCGGTGACCGTTCCTGTCAGGCGCTTTTGGGCTCTTGGCCTTGCTGCCATCAGCTATGCAACACTTACGTAACTTGTAATGACTTCCGACAAATTGAAGGTCGCATTTGCCCCCTGTCCGAAATCGAATGGTTAAGCTGCTTAAGCTGTTGGATGATTGCCACCTGGTGTTGACCGCGACTCTTGCAAGAAACACATGTCTCGCGTTGTCAGCCCGCAACCTAGATCGATGCTACTGTGACTTACAAGGTACAAGCTCAGGGTTGGCACGTCGACATGCCCCCCACCTTCATGCCTGAAGGCGTGGCTTTCGCAAGTATGAGCACAACCTGGAATGGCATCGGAGCCTGCCGCAGCTCTTCGAGCAAACGACCGTGTCTCTCAGAAGCAGTGAGCATGCTTCATGCACAGTACACAGCAAGGGCCGGTGTGGAAAAAAAAGCGGGGCATGGAAATTGAAGAGCATACCAACGAGCAGAGTATGTAAAGACTACGGTGACTATACTCAGGTATGTCGTTCGTGACGTCCTTCCTTTCATGCTGGTCCTGTACCTTCTTGGTTTCCAGGGCGAGAGAGTATGTGCAGAGTTACGATATGAAGCGGCTGTGAGCTGGAGGCGGAGTGCAGTTTTTGGCAATGTAGCTGGAAGTCTTGTGTTTCGGAGGAGGGCCGGGAACGTTGTGGATGCAAGACATGACCAGGGGCAGCCATTAAAACCATGTAACCCGAGCCTGAAGCCTTCAAAGACAACTATGGATCGCATATCAACGGACAATGGAGTGCGCCTTTGTCGGCATAGAGTAGTAATGAGTAGTAAAGGCTGTAAGACAGTGAGACAACATCAGGCACAGTCTAAGTTGTAAGAAGCAGAAAACCAAGCCGAAAGAAAGTGAGAGCAAGGTCGGAGGACAGCGTGCTTGTAGCATCGCCATACGAGTACGAGGCAGACGAGCGGGAGACCCCCTTTCTTCGGGCATCTCGATTGCCCAATGGAGTGTCGGCCTTGGGGGTTGGCCGGGCCTCAGGACGCCTGATTCAGAAAGGGCTGGCACTTTAGTTCAGGGAGGAGGATTCAATAGCTCTAGTATTGGAGCGGGTCTGACATGTGTTGGAGAACTTGAACCCCAGGAAGGACGAGGATTCGTGGGCCAAGCGATGAAGCTTGGCTGCTCCAACGGGTCATGGCCAGGGCTTCTTTCCACATTGCAAGTATAACAGCAGGGGTCCTGAACAATGTGCTCTGAAACCTGCGGTTTCGCGATAGGTCTCGACAAGGCTCGGAGGTCACATTCGGCAGAGATGTTCTTGACGGGCATCAAGGTCTCAAGGACCCCGTGCCCAATCACAGCCCCATGAAGCCCCAAAGATCCTCAGGAAGTATTCCATGTTCCACAGCCACGAGGAGATCCGAATTGCACAAGACATTGGGCAGTGTTGGGAATGGGAAAGACGAACGTGGAGGGCGACCCCTCTACCGAGAGACGCTGCCGGTGATGCTGAATTCGTTTTGCCATCTCGCGTCATTCCGCGTCCCGAGTGGCCCGTAAGCCGTAAGCCTTAAGCCGCACGTCGGGGCTTGGAAACCAAGAGCCTGGGGTTTGGAGCTTCGGCGTTTCGAGGGGTGGTTCAGGAAAGGCAGAGCCTTAGCCAGGAGCTTTGGGAGGAGATTCAGAATCATCGCCATCGAGGCCAGGTCCAGCTCTTCAACGAGGCCAGCCACGAGAGATTCTGCATGGAACCTGAGTTTCAGCACCCGTGTGGGTATGAAGCATGTTACATAAGTGCATATTTTTCCTATAAATCAATGCTTGGGCAAAGCTTTCGTCCATGCGATGCAGGTGCTGGAGGAGGGCAGACCTCGTTGCTTGTACTTTGACCTCGACGGTGATGCGGCATACAACCTTTCTCATGAAACTATTGTCGACACTCGGCCGGCATGGAAAGGAAGCTCTTCGGGCCAGAAGGAGGGACTGTAGAAGATTGTAACATGGACGCACGTCCACAGGAATGAGCTGAAGTGAGCAAGCCCGTTAGGGCACATGAGGCCCAAGTGGCCGAGTAGCAGCCTGGCACTGTAGAGTTTGAGCCCAACATGACGTAAAAACCGACAAAGAAGACGGTTAGTCTGCAACGCAAGCTGGTCCGTGAATGACATACGCTACCCTCGCACATGCCCCAATAGCAACGAGGTGAACCGTGTACTCATATCCCAAGACAATCGCCAACATCTGACAATCCAAGAAATTGTTGCATCTCTTCGTGCGGGTCTTCTTTCACGGAGATGCGCTTGGATGGAACATCGAGGTGCACCCTATGCATGTCCGGAGAGTCGTTGTTTTCCAAAGCTACACGACCATGCTGAGACCGAGCCGGGTCAGGGCTCCGCGCACCCCCTCCCCCTCCCCCATGGCCGCCTCCATGTTGGTAGGGTGTGGGGTCCCTCTTCCCCCTGTGGTGTGGTTGTGGGGTTTTAGGGTTTTGCTTAAGTTTTGAGTTTGGGGTATAGGGTTTAAGGTTAAAAGAGAGCTTAGGGAGGGTTTGTGGTGTAGGTTGGTTCCGGTGACGGTTTATGTTCTGCTTTAAGCTTAGAGCCTGCATTTAGGTGGGGTTTTGGGTTGGGTGTAAGTTTTAAAGCACAGGTTAAGGTTAATACATTAATAAACGTAGGGTTTATGGCTTGCGTTAGGCTTGCGTAAGATCCCGGCCCTCTTCGTGACCCCTGGCCGCCCGCCAGCAGCACCCCACCCAACCGCCCTGACCCTCTCCGCACATGCCAGCCCCACCCCGCCCAGCCCCTACCAGACCATGCAATTGGGGGGAGGGGCTGGGAACGCAAGATGCTTAACCATATATCTTTCTAGCCACTCTAGCCTTGAGTCTGGCGTCCCAGCAAAGGAGCCAATTCGCTTGTGTTGCAACCGTTCGGAAGCCACTTCAGGACAAGGTAAGTCCCGAGTCCCTCAAGTATGTACTTATTTATCTATGTTTACGCCAATGCTTATGTTTCTAGCTATATATAAAGCAACCTACCTACCCACCTACCCACCCACCTATCCATATGCTTGCATGTTTATGCCTTGTCAACGATCCTTTTGGCCTTGTTCGACGTCTCACCTACACCTTCTTGACAGTGCTCCTGAGGTTTCGAGCGAAAGTTTCGAGCCATGGGTTGAACTTGTAGAACCGGCTTCTTGGCCACAGGAGCCGGAGCCAGTGGTGCTGACATCATGCCGCCCTGACAAGTACTCCTGCCATGTGCTGTGGCTGGGCCATATCGTTGTGACCCTGTTGTAACTGTAGGGCTCGCAACAGTCTGGGTACAGCTGAATTGCCATTACTTCAAAGCAGAACCCTACATTTTTGTGTAGTAGGTAGCTTATGACCTGGCGATGACATTATCTGCTGCATCATCCTGAAAGTGCAGCCAATTGATCTCGCTTCCTTCCCGAAACTCCCCTGGTGCAACGTTCGCAAGATCAGGTTTCCGCAGATCCAATTTGCCAACTTTGCGCACCAGAACCAGTTTCTTGGCTGTGACGTGGGTCGGAAGGTTAGCAGCTACCAGTAGCATGCACAGCCCTTTTGGGATGGCTATAGTGACCATGATTCTCTGGGGCGAGCATCACAGGCCATGCCGTCCTGCACTTCTATGCTGTATCGCGTACCTCTCGCTGTTGTCTTCTCTCCAAGGTACCTCCCCGCCCTGCTGCGCCTAGCGCAGGCTCCCAGAAGAAATGTGCTGAGCTCCAATCCGGGAAGTCAGGCTAAGACTTAGACTTGGCCCGACTTGGCAGACCGTGCTAGTAGAGAGACAGCGCTAGTGGCGAACTTGTTCTTTCGAAGCAGAGGTTCTGATCATCAGCTTGTAGATGCGAGGCGTTTACGGCTGCGTCTGGCTGCGAATAAGATATTGGCGAAGTTTCTTCCAGGAAGGTGCATGCCGCAATGCTAGACAGTCATCGATGCTTTAAGCTTCGGAGGAGGCGACGGTCGAGTTGGAGGGCCAGGGCTCACAGCACATCTTGAAACGTGGACTGGACCAAAGCAGTGTTCTTTGAGAGTCTTACAATTGGGACAGGTGGAGTATAGGTCTAGGTCCAGGCCGGAAGTATGGTGCATTGCGCATGCATCCTGCAACCCCTGCTTGGAGCAAGAAGAGTGTGTAGAGCTTCTCCAGTTGAGCCTACAGATCGAACAAGCAAGGTTCAACCCCAAAACGGCGAGCGCCGTTCCTCGCCGGTTTCGTGTTCGCTCGATTGCACCACTAGGCTTGCTTTTCTCGTTTCTTCCACTGGGTCACTGGGCCTGTCAGCCCACAGCCCAACAGACGGGGTAGAAGCATGGGCAGTTTGCAGCTGCGTAGCCCCAATAAACGTTGATCTCGTGCCGAGAGCCAGTATCGCGGCCCCGTCGACAGCGACAAAACTGCAGAGACCCGGTTATCTCCCAAACCAAGCCTCCGAAGCAAAGACGTCCTGGATGGAGCGGTGTACAAGAAGCTGCAGCTCCTGCGCGGGCCATGGGCTTGCAAGCTCAAAGGCCGGCCTTAAGCGGTGTTTCTGACTGCGACTGTCTGCGAATCCGTGCGTTGTGTGATGGGGATGTCCAGGGCAGGCGAGTTTGCCTTCCTTGTTGCTTGACTTCCTGTGGCCCGGGGAAGGCTCCGAGACCTGGTGGATGAAGTGTGTGCAAAGTGTTTGTTTATGCATGACTCGCAGCTTGATGCTGCCGAGCGGTGACTTCTTTGCTGCCTCTTTCTCGTTGAAGTCAGAGGCGGGCACATCGACACGGCAACGAGAATGGAGCCGGAGGACGCATAGCGGACATTGAACAGGGTCCAGCATCGCCACAAGGTCGTGGTGAGACGAGGCCTCACAGGTAAGATGTAAGGATCGGCCGCCAACACCTGCGAGTGTCGTATACATTGGTAACACCCCAGTCTAAGCGTCTGTAGCATGACATTGTTTCATGCTGAGCACTCACAGAAGAAGAGGGAAGTGGAAGCTCTTTGCGTCCTGCAGGAGCCGTACTGGGGTGACGACCTCACGTGCTTTGCAAGCTCTTTGGCCAGCAATGAAGGGGTTGGCTAGAACTGCCACGGCCGCAAATGATAGTCAAGCCCGAGTAATCATGTGACAATGCGCTTTTGCGTCGATGCTTCTGTCCCAGGTCCGTTAAGATCTTACGGTTGCAAACGCTTTGGCTTCTAGGCGTGGGCCATCATCAAGACTTGAGTTCACGTAGACGTATCATCATGGCGTTTCCGCATTTTGTTTGCCGGCCGGACCATCTGCCGAGGTTATGTGCAGCCCGATTACGCTCTTGAGCTGCCCTGTATGAATGAAATTGCGGAGCGGAACCCGCTTGTCGGGCGCATTCTGCAGGATCCGGGTAAGGTATTGGCAGGGCCTGTGTGTGGGCGCTTGAACCTATGCCATGGGTACTTGACAGGCTCGTCGCAAAGGCAGCGCGTAGTTGCGAGCTCCGCGTGGAGCTGACCCATGTGTGCATGCAGCGAAATGCCTCGGATGCAATTGTGGCGAAGGACTCAGCACATTCCTCCTTTCTGCGAAGAGAGGACGGGCATTTCGTGAAATCGATATGATCACGGTGATCACGGTGTACTTTTCTTGGCAGGTGGGTTCCAGCATGGCTCTTTTGGTGGCTGTTTCCTATGCACCTATGTCTCTGCTGCGAATTGTTTTTGCTTGTGAGCTGCTAGTGCAATAGCAGATTTAGTACTCAGTAACAGCAATGCCTTCAGCGGTTGCGGTTGAAGTCATTCGCAGCGTCGTAGTCCGTAGCCGCAGCAGCAGCAGCAGCAGCAGGAGGGCGTATTTGTTCACCCCTTGCTTTTTGTTTTTGCGTCCCCTGGTCCGCCGGTCCTTTGGTCCCGTGGACCTTTTGTCCTCTGGTCCCTGTCTTCCGGTCTCCTGGTCCCCCCCAGGGCCCCAGGGCGTGTTTAAGATATATGTTGAACCGGAATTGCAAATAATTGGTTTCTATGGGCTTTGTGTTAGTTGTTCGTGTTTTGTATTTTTCTGAATTTCAACTGGTTGTCGCCCAATGAGGGGCGTCTTGAAGATATATGATGATCCGGAAGCGCCACATGAGGGAGCGTGTTCAAGATATATGATGAAGCGGAATCGCCAGATGCGGCGTTGTGTTGGAGATATAACATCACAGGCAAGCCGGCAGCCTGTTAATTTGTAAATTACAGGACACTGGAAGGAGTTTTTCACCATATGCTGTAAAGAATAGGAGGAAACTTTGAGTTGCGAAAGCATAAAGCCACAACAGCGGCAACACAAAAATCAAAGTGCTGACAAGAAAACAATTCTCCACCCGGGGCGACCCCCCCTCAATTCCCCTGCTTTTCTAAGCCGCGCAAGCTTGCTTCTTACCATGTGGGTCCTTTGAAATCCATCATGCGCGCATTCTGTGTGCAAATCGGGGGCCTGCGAAGCATATGAGTCTGCTTGAAACTTGAGACCCATCATGCGAGCATTGTGTTTGCAAATGGGGGGGGGAGGGGGAGGCTACGCCCCCACCCAGCCCCCCCCCCCTTATTTTGAGCCGCGCAAGCTTGCTTCAAAGCATATGAGTCTTTTTGACAGCCGTAATGCGAGCATTTTGTTTGCAGATGGGAGGGGCTGCGCCCCCCAACCCCTGAGCTTTTTTAGCCGCGCAAGAAAATGTTTCAATTCATGTGAGTGGTTTTGAATCCTATCATGCGACCATACTGTTTGCAAATGAAGGGGGGGCTGCGACCCCCAACCCCCCCGCTGTTTTAAGCCGCGCAAGCTTGCCTCAAAGTAGATCAGATTCCCTCGTACAACCCTTCATGCAGTCATTGTGTTCGCTGCCCCCCTCCAAACCCCCCCGCTCATAAAAATATCGAAATTTAGAGTTTGTCCGTTGAAAATATTGTGAAGATACTGGTTTTCCTCTGAAGATATAGAGAAAATAGAGATGTACATATTAACAACATAGAGCAAGGTTTGCTTGCTTCATGGGTTCTCGAGAAATAGATGTTGTCCTAATACAATATATAGAAAATAATGGCTTTCGCTATTCGCCTATAGAGAGAATAGAAGTTTTCCTATGGAAATACACAGAACCTCCCTGCCACCAACCAAAACAGTGGCAGTACGCAGCAGCAGGAGCACCTCACCTCTCAAGTGCGACTGACTTCGTACTCTCTCAGCCCCAAATCCGGCAGGACAATAGTATTTTCAGCCCGGACTTTCAGACGCAGCTAGGGCCGAAGTTCCTGGACTTGGCGGGCCTCACCCAACTCGAAAGGCGGGTTCGGGTCTCCAGATGCAAAAAACACAGACTGAGTGGGAGGGATTGAGAGCGTGGGGTCTCGGCTCCGGAGGAATTCAGGCTCCGGAGTTCGGGTTTTGGGGGGTTTGCAGACATGGGTCAGGTATGAGACCTGTATGGAGCTGCTCCAGCCTGAGCGGGCATGCGATTGGTGGAGCTGGTTTCGTCTCTTGGCACGTGGTCCTGGATCTTTACATGTCTTTGCCCTCCGTATCAAATTGCACCAAGACCCTCAAGTTAGGGCCATTGTTGCGTTCAGCAGCCCGGAAGCCGTGTCAAGCATCCCCGGTTTGCCCAAGGGTGCAAAACAATCTATTAAAGTCGCAAGGCTGCTTGATGCGGCTTGATGTCCAAGCCTAGGCGTCTCCGGCGTGACAAGTACCATGCTGGACAAGTACCACGACAACGACGCGGCACGCCAGCGAATCTGGGACACCCACTGCAGGTGGTCCGGCCAGTATCCGCACTTCTGCGAGCAGGAGAACTTCGAAGTTGTCATGAAGGCGGATGTTCGCAGGCTTTCAGTTGTCCGTAGATTGCAGCCCAGACTTGCGACTGGCTGCAGCAAGTGGCTGATTTTATAGTTGAAGTCGTCGAAACCACAATGTGATTGGCCCTGGCTCTCGTGTCCTCCGCGCAGGCTCAGGAACGAAGGACTCCTGGCATCAAGTTCCTGGTGGAGGTGCTGCCAAGATACCTCTCTCCCGTGTCCAAACCCTCAAAACAAAATCCCTGGAAGGTCTTGGAACATGATTACCCCGGTCTTGAGGTGAGGCAAGAAGCCTGGCCTTTTCGGATTCCCCACAAGACCTCTCGCATGGCCGTCTAGCAGATGATGTGAAGAGCAGGGGTCTATTTGGTCAACCAATCGTGAGCATGGACATCTCTACCCATGTTGTCCTGCTGCGATCACGCTTACCAGTACTTGGTTGCGGGCTACTCCGTTCATGCGTTAGCGACTCTAGTGGTTGGTATTGTCAGGCCAGATGCTGCTTGATAAATGTGTTATCAAGTACCCGTTCTTCTGTACTACTCCTGCATTCCCTGTGATCTATGACTCGTACATCAGAAATCAGGTGTCTGACCATGTTTGGCCGTCGCAGTTGCACAAGACATTCATTCTGAAAGACCGCGCAGTAAGCAACAGTAAGGTGCATGTACTAGTTTCTAGTGGCTCGCTAGCTTTATTTATGCGAACAACGGTAGTAGCTACTAGTACTAGTAGTAGTAGTAGTAGTAGTAGTAGCAGCAGCAGCAGCAGTAGTAGTACTTAGCAGCAGCAGCAGCAGGAGGAGGAGGAGGAGCAGCGGGCGGACTAGTAGTAGTAGTAGTAGTAGTAGTAGTCGTCATCGTCACAGGGGCAGTCGTAGCCGTTGTAGTGGCAATAGTGGTACCGGTGGGGCCATCGTCGTAGTAGGAGGAGTAGTACTAGGATTGGGAGCAGAGGACTCATGGTAGTGGTAGGGTAGTAGCAGGAGTAGATATAGCAGCAGGTGGCAGTGGTATTGACAGTGGTAGCAGCAGAAGAAGCAGTGGTAGTAGCAGCAGCAGTAGTAGCGGCAGTAGCAG
>CAJNJA010012075.1:0-39240 GCA_905231915.1 Symbiodinium necroappetens | reverse complement strand
TGCTATGTTACATTCAGTTTATATTGTACTATGCAATAATATAATATAATATAAGATAATATAATATAATATAATATAATATAATACAATATAATATAATATAATACAATATATATATGTATGTATGTATGTATGTATGTATGTATGTATGTATGTATGTATGTATGTATATGTACACACCATTGTAGACACATGTGCACACCATTGTAGACACATGCGCATATATTATATGTAACATATGTGTATGTGGACTGTGATCAAGCAAGGCCTCATTCAGGATGGTCGGTTCTTGGAGCTCCATGCACCGCAGCAAAAACGGTAACAAGACCGCCTGGAGCGCAAAACGAACGAAAACGAAGTCTGGAAGGAGCGGATCTAAACTTCGACCTGCGTCTCAGCTGCTGGGGCGAGGGAGACCATGAGATCCAATTCCTTCAGGAAGAGCGTGACCACCTGCATGCGCCGATTCAATTTCGAATGCAGACCGTCTACCTGCAAAAAGGGTTTCACGGTATGCCCGGCGCCTCTATGGGGATTTCTTTGGCGCTGAAGAGGGGCTTCAGGGCTGGCCACAGCTTGGCCTGAAACACACTCGGCAGAACGTCAGGGAGGCAGCACGAATCCGGCTGCACAGCGCTGCTTTTGTTTCTGCTACATGCGACAGCACCAGTGTCCGGTTGTCATTTGATGACACCCTTCTTGCCGGAAGCAAACGCTGCCAAAGCCAGATCGAAATCTTCCTCTGTCAGGCCCCGAGGAGTCCGCACACAGAGCACGCCAGGGCAGCGTGATGCCACATCGGCACAGTTGTCACTATAGGTACAATCATCGAAGAAAATCATGTTTTCGTAGGACAGCCCAGACTCATCTTTCAGCTTTGGAAAATGCTGTGCTCCTTTGCCTGTGCAGGTATTGCAAGGTCATACTCCAGCTGCCCATCTATGTAGCTCTGTATCTACCTGCCGTTACGTTTTACATGAATGTAGTGGCCATATGTACCTATAGAATATACGGTATACGGAAATAGACGTACAAAAGAACAATATCAGACTTTTTGGCAAGGTGCTGCCAGGATATATCTGCCGAAACTTCACCAAATCAGCGACCTTCTCGACTTTGCCAGGAAGCAGTGGAAACTCGTCGAGGCACTTGTTTGCAAATGCAGGTTCCTTGGGCGTCCCAACACTGTCTTGCAACAACGGATCAGGTGACCATCAAGCCAAAATGGAATGTTGGCCTGAAAACAACGAGCTCGAATTGCGGCGAGGTGCTGTTGTTGATGATGCAACAGCTATCTGGATTCCGGATAGGGTCGCATCCGTACAAAGTCTTTGAAGAACCGACTGTGCACCAGGGAAGAGAGATACCTTGGAATGGTGGCAGATCTCTGCACCGCCCTGGCGCTTGCTGAAACACTATGCATTGACCGCGCTCTCCACTACAAGCATCGGCAAAGCCCGTGACCTCTCGAACGACATAGTCTTTCAGATCCAGCACAAGGATGGCAGGTTCGAGCTTTACTAAACAATGGGAGAACAGCCAAGCCGAAGGACCGTGTCCCTGCCTGCTATCACGCCGCCCCTCTTGCTGCAGTATGCAGAGGGAGAGGTCGTCAGCTCGTACATCTCAGGTGTCCACAGACAGGCATCCAAGTCCTGATGCATCCATCGGCCGCAGCATGAAATGCAAGGCCGAGCAGCACAGGAAAACTCGCGGCATGACACAAACAATCTTGCAAGCTAGGCACAAACACGATGAGCGCAGGGAGCATGACACATTTGCTACTATGCCGGGGCCTACACGACCTGGTCTTGCGAACGGCTGAGCGGACACCATCTGCTTTCGCAAGAATCGGGGCGGATGTTACGAGATCCCCACAATGCTGGCCTGAAAGTGCATGGGATCGGACAGGCGATCCTTCTTAAGAGTGTTGATGATGATGGGTACCGCGACCTCAGCTGGTCCGGCGGAAGCAAAGACACCGTAAGCCTAGCTCTTGGCAGTATCCCAAGTGTCGAACACCATAAAGGGATGGGAACAGCAGCGCGCCTTATGTGAATAATCCAGCTGGCAAGTACCGCACAAGACGATTGTTGCATGGCCTGTTGCCTGGACCGCCTGGATGTTGCACAGGCGGTGTTTGTCACATCCGACATGTTGCATGCCATATTCAGCGGCTCAAACGAGCCTTCTGAAAAAGCATGGTGAAACGATGCTGGCAGTGAAACCTGCGAGGTGAGACTAACACGTACTGCACGTCTACATTATCATAGCGAGGCTTTGCCGCTCGTGAGAAGGGAACGCTTTGAGAAAGGAGCCTCAGACAGCGCTGATCTTGGGATCCTGCCGACGGCTGTCACAAGCAGTGGATTACTTGCACTGCTGCTGGTCCTCGTGGCCACAGGGACCCAGGGAGATGCAGGCCACGTCATACACCTGCCGCTTAAAGAAGTCAGAGAGAAAAAGACAAACGGAGGGTGTCGCAGAATCCTAAACCCTAAATCCGAAACACAAAACCAAGCGAAAGACTAAACTCAAAACCCTAAACTATAGCATGCCACACAAAGTCTGAAGGCCTTCCCTAAAAAGAATTGCGCTTCTGCATAAAAAGGTCTTACTAGAAGGGTTTTATACTGATTCTACAGAGCTTATCACAAGGTAGACGGGTTACTATAAAGATTACAACAAGGATCCGATGCAATTCTTCTCCAGACGACAAAACCAGTGGCGAGAAGAAGTAACTCAGCCAACTGGTATCTGTGGCTTTGAAAGATGGACACTCTTTGGCAGCAAGAGCTGGGGAGAACCAAACGCCTCCACAGTACAACCCATGAATTGCACCAACTGAGGCTGGTGGTGATCTCTTGGACATGCTCGATAACAGGCACTGGGTCTGTGCATATCAACATCTATGTATATAGACATCCGGCACGCATGATCTTTCTTACGCATATAATGTCTAAGCAAGATCATGCAGTGCCGGATGTCTTTTCGCCAGCCGCTGCAGAAACTCTGCAGCTTCAGCCTCACAGGGCTGGTGACAGTGAAACTTCTCTTGCTCAGCATGTCAGCCTTAGCCCTTAGCTTCCTCCAGCTCCATGCGGAGAAAGTGGCTCTGCACTTGCTGATGCAAGCTGGTTTGTAATGCCAGGACATCGTTGCCCCTGCTGCAGAAATACTGTCACATCGGCTCGAAAGGCCATGTGGTGGTTAAAAGCACTCATGTAGCAGAACTTTTGCAGTTCGTTTTGACTCTTCCAACTCATGCTGTTTGGCCTCTTCGTGATGTAACTTCTTCTGGAGCTCTAGTGCGGCTTTCTGCTTCTCGGAATCTTTGCGCTGAGCCACCTCCAGCTCCGTGCGTAGTTGCTGCAGGATGCTCCCTTCCTTTCTCGCCGAAGTCTCACGGGCACTCACTTGGATGCAGGCATGCTCGAGCAGAGCTGCCAACAACTCTGTCTGGCTCTCGTGCGTCTGGCACACATCGAATTCTTTATTATCCGATCGCTCTCCCATTCTTCTAGCAGGAATTCCTGCCTCTCCCGATGCAGCTCTGCTTGAGCCTTCTCGAGCTGCACGTGAAGTTGTGTTTTTGTCTCGATGCTTTACATGTCGAACTTCTCTTGCATGTTTGCATGTTGGGCTGCTCTGTTTCCCATCTCCTCGTCTCAGCTTTGAGTTGAGCCTGCAACTCTTGAACTGCTTTCTGCTCGAGGTGTAGCCTGTATCTTGTCTCTCCAGTGCCGCTGGTCCACTTGCTCTGCAGCTGGTTCTTCTTTCCTGCCAGCTGCAGCCGGCCAGCAATGCTTCGAAGAGTTCGCAGCTACCACACGCTCATCACCTGACTTCGCCGGCCCCTTGAGGACCGCAACATGGTTGGCTCATGTGGCCATGGGCATCGTCGCAAGGATGGAGCCAGTCATGAACTCTTTTGCTCTGCATCTTCGCGACAGAATCCCAGGTGGTGTCTAAGACAAACTTTGTGGTCTGGGCCTCAGGATGGGACTTTCCTAACCGGTCCATGCAAAATATGAGCATCTGCAAGTTATCGAACACTCCCAACAATTGCAGGGCTGTGGCCTTGGAGCGGAGATGCGATGTTGGACAGAAGAAGTGCTTTGGATTAGGGTTAGGGCGTACACTGTGTGCGCTTGCGTGAACCCCAAAGGGCTGTGTCAACTGCAGGTTGTTTCAACAGCTGCTCCACGACCCACCTTGCGGTAGTTGATGACGAGCCGTGGATCGTCCGGTGCGAATTCTTTGGCTGCCTGCTCCATGCTCAGCTGGGACGAATGAAACATGAAGCCCGACACTTTGTGTGCTCCTGCTTGACAACCCAAGCCTCCCAGCGAAATCCCCGGAGACGCTAACAAGTCCACACCTTTAACCCGGCTGGTTGAAGGTGTTTTCTCAACCACATATATATGGTGGGGATGGGGATGCTTCTTTTTGTCTGCTATGCTTGATGCAACATACGCGTCAGTCGCCAACTCAAGCTAGAAAATGGGATGTCAGCAGCCTGCAATATCCCGCAACCGCATCTTCTGTCTGCAGTGAACGAGCGATTCGAGCTGCGTGGGGACCCAATGCAACTTTAGCCTCGAGCCAGGGAGGAGTTCCAGACACATCCCATCTGCCCGTGCCACTCACATGGTAAAACAGCCTTGAGCAGAAGACTCGGATAGCTGAGTCCAGTAATTCTTTGGACCACTCTGGCTCAAAGGGAAGCGGAAGGGCTTCCACATCTTCTACGGCGGAGGCTGAGACCCAGCGTGATACATTTACGAGAATGCCTGAACTGCCGTGGCTCGCGGTAAATACGTACATATTCGTGAAGAGCAGCGGCTCTTTCTCTGTCTCGATGCGGTGTAGGAAGGCCAGAAGTGGCATAGGTGGCCAGCCTTGAATCTCTCGACGTTGCGGTGCAAAGTACGGTAGCCAGCGTTCTGCCACACCATGCCCTCCTGTTGGCACGCGCACGCCGGTAATTTTTAGTCCAGCAGCAGACAAAAGCTCCTCCAACTCTGGAAGTTCGAAAACATGCTCGACGGGATGGTGAAGCAGATCCTCAAACGTACTCCGAGAGCTTATGGAAAACTCAGACAAAAACTCCTGTCGGTAGACCTCCTCGTCGTTCGTCATGTTCCGTCTGGGTGCTGCCACATCACCACTTGTCAGCCAGGCTCGGAACTGGTGGTAGCTTGCATCCCTTGCTAAGTCACGCATCACAGGAATGCTGCGTCGGGCCGTGCGGCTGTAAAGCCCAAGAACCAGCGTTCCCTGCGGTGCAAGCAGTCGCTTCATCGCTGCAAAGCCAGCAGCTGGATCAGGAAGATGATGTAGCACGCCTATGCTCTCTATGACGTCGAACTGTCCCTCCAGTGTAGTGAGATCACACTGCCAAAGAACAACATTACGAACGCCGAGTGCAAGGAGCTGTCTTTTGGCCACTTGCAGAGAGCGCTTGCTGAGATCGACGGCCAGAATCTCTTGCGGATCGAAGTGCTGCATGTGTGCCAGAACCCCCTTTCCTGTGCCGACACCGGCAATCAAGCTGCGCATGATCTTCTTCTTCTCGGTTTCCATAAACCCGAAGCGTCTCCATGAAGGGTATGGATGAGAGGCATACAGCTCTTGAACACTCGGTTCCTCAGAACCTCTCCAGTATGGACAGGTTTCAATGGTTGCTTGCTCTTCCCACTCGCGTTCGGATTGAAGCGCCTTTGCTCTTCGGCATCTTGATGCTCGGAGACTTTCAGGCACAAACATCGCTCTTACAATGGGATCCGAGCTTGAAGAAATGGCATCCTGCTCCTCCGCAGTCACTGGCCACGCGAAGTCGTTCAGAAGAGCTTGTGTGGCAAATGCACACTGCAACGTGGTCTTGTTAATTGCTTCTCTCCGATGTGCACGGAATACTTGCTCAAGCTCAGGATCAAAATCATGATGGCTGTACAGAACCTCAGCAGCCAAAGCCTCATCCCACTGCAATGTCAGCAAGTGACCGGCAGCCCAAACAGCCCTGTCCCATTCAACGGTGTGGAGGGCTTCGGGAGACCGCAACACCTCGAAGAGTTGTTGCGCCTTGGGCGAAGTTGGTGTCAAAGCTTCCTCCGCCTCCCCTCGCCAGCTCTTGAACATGGTCTTGGCAAACCACTCTTCGCGAATTTTTAGAAGGAGCTCCTTCTCTTGCTGCGCCAACAGCTTCAAGGCAGGCAGTGTTGCCGCCTCTATCACGAAGGAAGAGTTGTGCAGGGCCTCCTCGAGGAAGTGACCGACATCTCCGAAGTACTCTTCCAGCTGCGCATGATCCAGACGTACCATGCACTGGAGACGTGTACACCCCGGCGGAAGCCAGCTCAAAGCATTGTTGTCAGTGGCCGTCGGCACGAAGCCATAGTCACGCAGGAAGGTTGCGCTTGTGCGCAGCTCTGGTCTGGAGACATACTCTGTCCACAGGTCCTGGCCTGGGTCGATCCTTTCCAATGCTTTGCAGACGAATTCGCCCTCCAAGCCCCAGTGATCTTTGCCTGCATAGCGTGTTCGGCAGTCTACATTAGGCTTCGGATCCATATTGATCATGTCTGCCAGGGGTATCAAGCCCCAAGTGCTGAGCCATTCACCGTCTTGGCTGCGCAATTGGATGGCGTGACCGCGGCTGCGGAGGATCGCATGCGCCCAGCGGAAGTGTGGCTCCAGAAGTCCAGTATCTAGCGACATGTGTTGCAGGACACTAGAGACTCGATGCCAGCTTTGTAGCACGTCATCCGAAGCCGACTGCAGCAGCTTCCCAGACACGAGGCGATCAGCAACCTTCCAGGTGTCGTCACTGTAGAAGAGCGGATGGTAAGAGAGATCGCTTGGTAGCATCTGCATCACGACAGCTGCTCTTTCTCTGTGGTCACCGGCCTCAGCGGCAAGAGTTGCTGCAAGGATGTCGGAATGCGACAGATCAGGTGGATCGGCAAGCAGTCGTCCCAGCTTGAAGCTGCCGACAGTTTCAATAGAAAACACATGCCTCAGAGGGACGCTCAAAACGTCGTCGCCGGGCAAGAAGGTCAAGCCTGCCTGCAACCCTCGTCCATATGATGTATTGACAATCTGGACATGCCCTGACAAGCCTTCTTCCAGCAGCCAGTCTGGCAGTGCTTCAATCCCAAGCCAGAGAAGCCCGTGCCAACGAAACATGGAATTGATAGCCAGAAAAGGCTTCATGTAAGAAACCGCGATGTCTGAGCGCTTCCGGGCCAGAAGAGCGGAATCTTCACCGTGTGTCGCTGTGTCCCCTTAATCATTCATGCTATGTGGGAGATGCTGAATAACCGACATCGGGATGACTGAGAACTTCGTGCAATGCACTAGTCCGCCTCGAAGTCCTCTGCTGCCTCTTCGTACATGCTCTCGGCCTCGCAAATCAATGAAAACAGCAGCTGACAAAGAGCATGCAGAGCGAGCATGGCAGCGTGGATTGGCCTTGAAGCTGAAGGCACGGCGAAACCTCGGACAAAGAGAAACTGAGAGGCTTCAGAACCGGGGCTACTGCAGGCAGCTGCTCTTCAGGGCCCGGCATCGCTCGGGCATTCGTTGGCTGCAAATCGATAACTCTGGAAAAGTCATCCAGCGCGCGCTTGTGCCTCCCAGCCCAGGAAAAAGGAATGCAATCCAGGGCTGCGCCTGTTGCGTGTTGCGCGCTAAGAGCATCGCTCGCCGATTATCTGCAAGCTTTTTGCGCCTCCGGCAGACTTAGCAGCTCAGCAATTCTACCACCTTACTATTACCGGTGTGAAGATGTTGGGTTTATGGACAAGCCCTGCTCCGCTGAGGCTGGCTCGTTCATGCAAGTAATGGGGACGATCGCCCTTTGCAAGGCCGATTGCTTGGTCGTAGACCGGAACGGCCTCGCAACACTGCACTTTCAGCCTCTTCTCCTTTGTAGCGGCCACATGTGCCAGAGGCATGGGCAAGTTGGTGCTTCCCGAGATTTGCATAAGAGACGCCTCACGACCGGATCGCGGCACAAAGCAGTTTCATGTTTGCAGGCCCAGCCTAGGTGGTAGTAGACCTCTGCCTCATGCCCGGGTATTGGGCCCTGGCAACGGTGGTTTCATCCAGAATACAGGTTTGAGCGCAGGGATTTCTCATGGCCTGAGCCAGGGCTGCTTTCAGGTCAGCTATGGACCTCGGCTGACACGTGCAACGTACAAACACGCAGTCCAGAGTTTTTCCGAAGACGAGTTGCAGAAAGGAGCGACCCCAGAAAGAAATGCAACAAGCGGCTCTGCGTAATGCCGCTGAGCATAGCGGGTAATGCCGCGCCTGCATCGTTTGAGGAATGGGAAGGTAAAACAGTGCAGCGGCCACGCCAGCCAGCAGTTCGTGTGCCTGTACAGTAACTCGGCATCACGTCCATCAATCTGAAGAGCGCGGCTCAAGTCTGCCTCGGTGCCCGATTCACACAGCATTACTCACCCCGCTTTCAGCACAGCTCAGTCAAAGCTCACTCAACGGGCCTCGGCTCTGTCATAGAGGCCCTGCTCGAACAAACACTGCCTCAACAAAGGCCCATGAAGCGTCCGCCAAGGCAGTGCACCGACTCAGCGCCCGGCGCACGGTTTGACAAGTACAATGTCTGGGTGCCATCTGCTTCAATGGCTGCGGAGAGGTCAATCACAGCCTGCAAGTGTCCGGCTCGGAAACTGTCCCAAGCGTGCACATTTGGCAGTCGACTGTGTGTGTGTGTGTGCCTGCGCCACGTTTCCGAAGGATCTCCATGCCAGACCACGTTCACTGAAGACTGCGGCCTCCGAGCAAATCCCAACGGCGCGACGCAGAGACAAAAAATGACGAATCTGAGGCAAATGAGGCAATTTGCCTCAGTGCTGCCAAGCTCGATCGCTCTCGAAAGGTCTTCGATGGCGTCCTGCTCTCGGCCTCGTTTGAAGACTCCAACATGTAGAGCACTAGCCTGGAGCCTAGGATAGCCTAGGCCTAGGCTGTAGGCTGAGCCACAGGAGACTTGGGAGAGATCTTGAGAGCTGCGCCCATGCGGTGATAAACGACGCCGCGATTGTAGTAGTGCCTTCCTCTCTCAGGCTCCAGGTCAATCACCGCATCGAAATCCACCAAGGCCGTCCTTCAAAAGGCCAGAAGCGCTCCCAGAGACACCTCTACGACACTGAAGTCCTCTAGGACTCTGCTAGGGTTACTAGGGCCCGGTCTGATAGTCGCCCATATCTCTGTACACCAAGCCACGAGCCTGAAATGAATATGAATGAAGGCAGAAACCGAAGAAGGGTTCTCTTCTGTCTGCCGGCCTCGTGGAGAGCTTCGTCTGGTGGCACACCCCCATTGAAGGCCTCCAAAGCACCTGACCGTCACTCCGATGCAGGGATACCGCATGTCTGCTTTGCGTTTCAATTGTCTTCTGTCTTTGCACTTCTTGTTTTCGACCACACGAGACTTCTGCTGCACACTTGGCAGCAGGTCTATGCTCACAGCTGCACCGTCTCTGGCAGAAAGAAGCTAGGACTGTCGGTGCATCGCAGTGTCTTTGGTGACACTCTTTTTCAGTGAACATGCACGCGCCCGCTTGAATGTCTTTCCAGCTTCTCCAGTGCCAGGAAGCCGTCGTGTTGCAAGCTCCTCCAGCTGCGAGGAAATTCTCTTTGCACCTTTCCCAGGACGGGCTTTAGCGTCCGCCATGAAGGATGACAGGCCTTTCCTCAGCACGATCGTGGAAATCAAGACTCTGTTGCTACACTCTTGGCATATTTCGACCAAGCTTCTTCAGAGTCTTCGTGACTGCATCTCCGCTGGATGCTTCGAGGCGATTCTTGGGAGTTCGTCTTCGTAGCAGACTCTCTCCTTGGCTACGGCCACTCTACCACAACCCTGGAGGGATTCTCAATCTCGCAGTCACTGCGAAAGCTCCGAGTGTCCATGCTCTTCCTCCTCATCATCCAAGGACTTCTCCAGGGCTGCTATCCTGGGAAACTGCACCCACACCCACAGACAGACTTCCGGGACGGGCACGACCACATGTGTTCCTGCATGCGCGTTACCGGTAAACTGATAATAAACAGCTTGGCACACTGCATTGCTCACAACTACAGTATGACTATGATTCCAAACTGTTCTCCGACCTCTGGGGACGATTCCGTTTGGAGGCGGAAAGAACCTTGCAATCAAGTCTCCAGAAGTCCTCGAAATCTTCCTGTGAACGGAAGAAGGAGGGTTCACAGGCTCCGTCCTCCACGCACGTGGGACGTGGAGCCTTACTCTTGCACCGGACACGTCGGCGCACTGGAAGGAAGGCCACGGAATCAGCCTCGGCCGGAGCCTTAGCTGGAGCCTCCGCTGGAGCCTCCTTTCTGGGCTTGGCCTCGGAAGTTTCGGTCTTCTCGGCCTTTTCGGACTTCTCCTCCCTGGTGACGGGCACAGAGGGCCCACCAACATGAGTGCATCCCGGCATAGCGGCGTTGTCTCGCTTGCACTCAGATGCTGCCTTCTCTGCCCTCTTCTGTGGCCATGAAGGGAGTGTTACGTTGAAATCCGCTTCTTCCAGGATTGATGTTGCTGCTTCTTGCAATTCCAGCAACCCAGCGCTGGGCCTCGCTTCTGGACAAGCTGATGGCAATCCTCCTTGGATGCGACAAGTTCTTCTGAGCAAGCTTCCGCGTGAAGCCTCTCTTTTAAGGGCAACAGGTTCTGCAGATTCTGGAATGGTGCTGGCGGCTGGGTCGGCTGGTGGCGGACAGTCGGAGCTCTGTACATGAAGGCCCTCTTCAGTCGAAGCGAGGAAGCTGTCCGCCAACTCCAGCGCGCCTGAAAGCGACTTTACAGAGGAATCCACGTTCGAAGCTTCCAAGTTGTCAAGCTGCTCCAGGTTCTCATCCGGATGCGGCGAGTCTGTTGAATCACCTGGACTTGTCGTCCACATCGACAAGTTCGAGCTGGTAGTTGGGGTACCATCGGTATCACCCGGTGCAGCATCGGACTTCTTCAGTGCGCTCTTCCTGCGCAAGAGACTGAGCTGTTGCATTTGCACTCAGGCATCAGGCATCAGGCACACCCTGCTTTGCAGGCATGTCTGTGAAGCTGCCCTGCGCACACATACCTACAGCGAAATGGCTCCTAACCCCCTGAGCCTACACGCTGCGGCCAACAAAAGATGCACTCGGAGCAGACGCACTCGAGCCAAAACCCTCAGCTCTCCAAAACCCTCAGCTCTCCAAAGCGGTGGTAAGCAATGCACGCTCGTACTGCCCATCTGCATGGCACATGATGCCAAGATGGAACCTTACAGGAATTCTTGCCGGACTGCCCTGACGGCTGGATTAGATGTTGAAAGATGACCGGCTACCTCTGCTTCGACACGCTTCGGCTGTGTCACTCCGGGGAGGAAGCCGAGAGGGATGGTGGCCGGGGTCTCGATGCAGTGCCTCACAGCGTCGAAGCTCTCGACACGCCGCCCCAGCCCCCGCCCCACCCGAAGCGCCTGTTCGTAGCAGGCGATGGCCTCCCGCACCTCTCCACAGCCCTGGTAGGCGAGCCCCTGACCACCAGAGTCATGCTCTGTTGCACTCAACTGGATGTGGGGCCTTGTGGTGCAGGTAGGTCGCATTGTCCGGCTCTAGCCGAATGGCTTCTGCGTAATCATCAAGGGCCTGGTGCTCAAGCCATCATGCGAGCAAGAGATTGCAAGAGAAAGGCACCTCCTGGTGCTCTCCAAGCTGGAAGTAAGCGTTTCCACGGTTGAAGAGCACCTGAGAGCAACAAGGCCAGGCCCTGCTACGGTCGCAGCTGTGACGCGGCCGAGCTCACTGCAGAGGCATTGTCGGGCTCTGCCTTTGGCTCGTGGTAGTGATGCTGGAGGGGGTGGAGGGGGTGAGTTCACGTACGCATCTTTGGCCTCAAGAGCCGCCGTAAAGTCAGCGGCCGCATCCATGTACCTTAAAGGCTGCCATGCTGTCTCAACACCGGACCTGGCGCGGCTTTTGGGGCCCGAGCTCTTCCAAGTGATAGCTTGCCAGACCACGGTTGTTCAAATACCTGCACCGGTAGGAAAACACAAAACATGGAAGTGCTCGAAGTTGATAACTGATAGATTCGATCTGCGGTCGAAGTGACCTCGACCCTGAACCGAACAAACCAGGTTCTGATAGCTCCACTTTCGCCCTTCTCTTTCCGTGAAAAACCCTTGCGAGGCAATTTCGTGGCTTAGTGTACCTTTGCGCCTTTACGCACCCATATTGGCTCTTCTGGCCCACCAACGTATCAAAGACAAGAAAAGGCATTCGATGGCTCTGCTTTCGCCCGGTCGCCTGGTGCAGGTATCTATTTCAACGGCATTTGCAAAGCACTTTCTCGCTTCTTCCTTGGATGACACACGATTCGGGCATGCCGGCCGACTAATTCACATCAACACACTGACCCTCAGTGCCGCACGAAGTTCTGCTCCTGGATGTGAGACAAGCCGAGGTGGTTGTGAGCGTCGGCGCTGGTCTCGGCCACATTCGCTTCGTGACAAGAAAAGAATCTGGCATTCACGAATATTCAACGCTCTTAGCTCGTCACCGTGTCAAGGTTGATGGCCTCCTTCAAGTTTTGGATGGATTCCGCCACTTGCCCAACCTTAGCAAGCGGTGTGGTCGAGGTGAACATGCTGAGGCCGAAGAAAACTCCATGCTTCTGCGTGCGTGTCTTGGGGCTGAGCTCGTCTATAGCAGATTCCACGATGAAAGAAAGCCTGCGTTCGGCGTGCAACAAGATCAGGTGCCACCAATCTGTTAACGAAAGCGGGCCTTGTATGGAGCAGGCAGGCGCTTGTCGAGGGCCTGGCGGCAATACACAGGACCCGAACCGACTGGAGTCTACCACTCAACACTTCGATGGAGCCTGAGTGAGACCTTCAATCGCCTTGTCGTAAAGCTCCAAATCAATGTGCACCAGCCTCAACATAAAAGGATGCCAAGACCAGTCACAGCAGACCCAACTCAACAAAAAACAAGGAAGCTGCATGACCCAGCCATGCAGCACACGATCGGAAGGGGAGGTAGTTCGGGTGCCGACAGTCAAGACCCATCACTGGGGTCCGGACGCCCGCTCAAAGTAGTACTCAGCAGCCTCCGGCCACCGGTAAAGGCAACAAAACTTGTCAAGAGCAGTGGCACCATAAACATTTGCCGCCTGCCGCTGGTGGTTCTCAGACAGGTCTCTCTCCGCTTTACCTGAAGCTCGGCTTCATGACTCCGGTATCCGCTGAACCCCCTGTCTGGGAAGCCACCTCCTGCAATCTCGCGTGCCAGCAGGACTCGTGAGGACATTGTGGAACATGGTTATGACCATGTAATCAAGTTATGCAGTTTATTTCCATGCATTCTCCACTTCACAGGCGATCTCACACCTCCCCTCAGGCCTCTGGGGCCAACTAAACACCGGACACATACGGGACTTCAGGAGACAGCGACACCAGAACAACGGGACATCGAAACACCATGACGCCTTAACTGAACATCGAACATCCCGATGTCAAGACACCAACCCAGAGGAGACACCGGAGACACTGGCACATCAAGACCCCGGCACTCGGACAGACATTGGGACATTGGACGAGACACCAAGACACACGACTCCAGCAGCAGGACACCAGGACATGGAGACGCAGCCAAGCGGGAAAACACCACCGAGACGCTGCAGCCTGGAGACCTGCACGCGCAATGACCGGGATACCAGGAAAGACCAAGACGGAAACCCGTTTCCACGACTGATGCTTTTGAAAGTACACTTCTAAGTGAGCATATGGGACCAGAAGAAACGAAGGCTAGGAATGGCTAGGATTCATTCTCACCCGGGGAGCACACGAATTGCGTCGTCGTAGTCTTTGAGCGCACCCTTGGAAAACAGAGGCCGCCCCCAATCGCATCGGTCAAAACCCGATAACCCCGTCCCTTGGTCCCCGACGTTCACATCCCCGAGGCGTCTGGAGCACTGCCCCCGATGAGCAAAGTGCCGAGCCTGGCCTCGGGTTTCGGCAAAGGCTACAAGCACCTTTAAGCGGCCAAACCAGCGCCAAAAAAGGACACTTCAGGGAAGCAAAAGGACTTCCGCCTGGTTCCAGCTTGCAGCACACCACGAAGTCCGAATGTGCCAGCTTGTACCTCGAAGCAAACTTCCATGAAAACTCAAGTATGGTGGCCAAAGCATGCATCTTGGTGCAGCAGTCACGAACAGTTGGGAGGGTAGCGGGCGTCTTGCCAGCACATACAACACATACGACTCCGACTTTACCTCGCATCCCTCTCTGATTTTACAACGATGCTTCCGGTCATGAAAGCTTAATGTTGGGCACTGCTGCACGGCGATGTAGCAGCGACCACGAGCCTCAAGCGTCAGCTGCCCCGCTTCTACACATGCGGGGCAAAACGCATGCATCTGCTGAAGTACCAACCTGGCGGTACGCCACAGCATCGGGGCGCAGCGAGATCGCCTTCAATTCCATGCTCTTCTACGATCTTCCATGCCATGCCGGGCCTACTCGTGCTCCACCGCTACTCACAGTTAGAGGCTGGTAAACCCCAACCTCGCCGAACAGCCGGATAGCAGCATCGTACTCGGCTACCGCCTGGAAGACATGGAGCCCAGACAAGCTCGCAGAATAGATGCGAGCCAGTTTAGCAGAAATTGAACTTGTCGAAAGCTAAATCCAATACAAAAGCAGCACCAGGCAAGACATGTAATCTTGTACACCGAAGCCCAGGTGGGATGCCAGCACAAGATTCAAGGTTCGGCGGAGGCTCTGTGCTGAAACTCCCGCCCCCCAAAGATGTAAACGGAATTTGAGTCAGTGAAATCCGCAAAAGAAGCGCAGGCGGCAACGGTCAGGAAAAAGCAGCGGCGTGAGCAAAACAGAAAGCAGGACAACCACAGGAAAAACAGCCCTGCAAGCAACCGGGGAAAGGCGTGGGTTCTGCTTAGGTGCGTGTGTTTGTCTTATTTCTGTTTGCATGCTACAGAAGATGATGGCTGACAAGCCACGAGGCACGGACAAACTTTCCATGCGTCTGACCAGTGACAATCATTTCAGCAATGCCTAGGAATGTCCCACCAAAGACAGGTTGATCGCGGGCCAGCCGCTTGGCGACGAACTCCGGAGAGGCTCTGAGAGTCGTCTGAGAGTGCTGAAGAGTGTTGCAGGTGTTTAGCATCGGCGAAACAAAACATGCCTGAAACTAACTACATGCGGCACCCGACACCCTCGACAGTGTTGAGTCTTTTCTTCAGGAAGCAAAACCGTGCCGAAACTGCAACGGAACGACAATCGATCCCCCAAAGTCACCAAGAGGGTTTGACATGTTCTAAAACACGCAAAGCAAGATCGTGCCTAAACCACGACAAAGCGACATACGGCATACGATGCCTGTGCAGAAAAATGATGGCTTTCAGTAACGCTTACAAGCTAAACCCTAAAACTACGACGGCTGGCCACCGAAGAAAGCATTGCAACCACGTAGCGGTTAAGTCTCAGCCTGTGCATCTGGACATCCCGCTGGTGTGTAAGCACGGTTCTAGGACTGCGCACACGAGCTTGGCCTTGGTCTGTGATGCACCGACATGACCCTTTGAGAAAAGGGTGCGGCTCAGAGTGGGAGCAACTTCAGGGCAAGACTAACTTTAAGAATTGCTCTCACTACTTGTCATTCTTGGTTGCAAGTAAGCAGGCGAACAAACATGAGAGTCAAACCCTAAACCAAGGAAAAGATCACACGACGGTTGGCTCACCCAAAATAGGGAGGCCGAATACTGCTTGACCCGAAAACTTAAACGCATGGCTGCAGAAGCTCCAAAAGAAACATGTCACTCCAGATGGAAACCCAAGAGAACAATGATATGGCGCGCCAATCGTCGTCCTTAACCGCGAATTAAAGCAGCAGTGGGGCATTTCCATACCGCACTAAACTGTCGTGCAAGGCTGACATATCCTATGCCGCAGATAGCTTGCAGGTCTAAGACCTTCCAGCGGCTGTGACGGGCTGGCATTTCAACGACCTGTGGTTTCGTAACTGGCTTTTTTTGTCACAACAATTGGTACCAACCAGAAGGATCACGCAACCCAAGGGGGAACGGCATCGCTTAAATTTGCCTCCGCCATTGTTGAGCAGCTGCAACGCCGCTCTTCGCTTTGACGTTCTGCCACCTAAGGCCTAAGGCTACGCTGATTTTGGGCTCAGGGCCATTAACCATTCCTCGCATGCTCAGCTCATAGAGGCTCTTGGGCTTGTCAGGAATCATTGCCAAACGCCACACTTGCGGTGGCGTTTGCTGTTCTAGCGAGTGTGCCAGCGGCTCCGCATTTGGAGATAGCCATAGCCCGTAGATGCCGTAGCCTGCAGTAGTTCTTCCAGCCATCGGCCCGGAATCCTTTTAGTGTCGAGGGTTTGCCAACGGGGGTTTCTAGTGGCCCGTCACGGCATGCCAGACATGATTGCTGTGCGACAGTTGATCGGTTTCTCAGCCTGCGTCGGAACAGCTGCTGCCTCCGAGCTATCTCAGTTGTCCAGGGGCGAAGTCAACCTAAACGAGTCCAAAGACGCGTAGTACTCGTGCGAAGAGTGATCACTGTTAACTGCCTACCAACTTCCGCACTTGGCAGACAAACTCCAAAGCAGCGGTGCGCAAAGACCGAACCCCAAGCTCTACACGATTTCACATGGACGACACGGCTGTGTTCCACGTTCTTTCGGATTGGTGTACTGGTAAGCTGTTTGACTGCAAACCCCCACTGCCCAGTTTCAACTCCTGCCTGGTCGACGAATGCAGCCTCCGGGACCAAGCACTTCCAAAGCCCTCTCAGACTCAGACCCCGCGTGGGCATTTCAGCTTCGAGCCTTCGCTTTCTGAATCTGCAGTTGACCCTGCTTGAACAGCCTTTCGCCCTGCTTCCTGAGTCGGGCTAGAGCAGCGCTTTCTCGCTTCTGCGCAGAGTCTGAGGTCCTGGGTTCCTGGCCTAGCTTTATCATCCTCCTTCTCATGACCTCCATGCCTCTGGCTGAAAGCATTTCAGCGTTGCTCACTCTGGGTGTGGGCAAACACGAGAGGCAGGAACTGAGACCCTGGCTCCTTCATTCATTCGCTCAAGATATCTCTGGATAAAATGATCACGGACAGTGCTCCCTATCCTTTCGTGTGTCAGTTATGCGAGGTCTTCCTTAGCAGGCTGCTGATTCTTGTCACAGGGCCGAAGACACTTTGTTTATCCACCGGCCATGATGATGGAAGCTATCGCGGCAGGGGCAAAACGACATCTCTTGCATGCTTGCCATGCCTACACCTTTCGAAATTCGACAGCTCACGGAGGATGCAGCACAGCCATGAGTCAGATTGTCACATCAGCCATGATGTCTGCTCTGACTAAATAATGCCCATGATTGTCAGCTACTGGCACTCCGCAAGACAGAGTCTCCAAGCCATGAAGTACTTGCAACACTATTTCTGCTACCAACCGGAGGCTTCCAGCTTAGCATCTGGCCACAAAGTCTGGGCAGCACCTTGCATGCGGAACCACTCTGCTACTCACAGCAGCAAGCTTGACACTTCTTACGATGAGGTTATCGATAGCCTGCCATGATCGAAAACCGCACGAAATCTAACATGGCCGGTTACTCTGAGCTCCAGGCTCGCTCACGCATGACGCGCTGACCGCAAAGGGGGCTCTTTGTGTCCTGGTTGAAGGACCACGGGGATTTTCTTGGGTGCTGGAACTCCCTCTACATGTGTATGATACGTATCTGGAAAACACACACACGCTGCACGCCTCTTTTCAATGAGCTTGCACACAAGAAAGGGCCGCAGCCCAATCGCTTCTCCCATCCATGCCACATGGGGCACCGTTAACTACAGTACCCCTCAGGGTGGGTGGGCGGGCACAGAAATATGCGACTCCTGCAGCAATTTCTGCCATGAAACGGCTGCAGCTGTGGCTGTGAGTGTACGGTGCATGCGCAAGCTGACGCTGTACGCAGGCATACCAACACACACACGCTGCACGCCTCTTTTCAATGAGCTTGCACACAAGAAACGGCCGCAGCCCAATCGCTTCTCCCAACTTCAGGTGTGACAAGCTCCCCAACCAACGGGTTCAGATCTCTGAACAATACGCCTGACTGTGCTCATTTCCAAGGCAACTGCAATATTTCCACGATATCCACGAAATAACGTTTGCGTAGATCAACACCAGCTGGGATCTCATTACGGCTAAGCCGATCCGCCCAGACATTGCGCTCTCCAACAATATGCGAGCAATGTAGTGTGAGGTTCCACTTGCAGCAATAATATCCTAGCGCCTGCAGAACAAAAGACAACGGCTCCTTCTGACTCAGCGACTTTACCGAGGCAGCAGTAACCCCAGCGTTGTCACAAAGCTGACGAAACTGCACGGTCACTGTAAAAGAAAGCAGTTGAGCATGCCTGCGACGCAGCACAAGGAGAATCAATTGCGCAACAGCTTCCAAGGCAGCAATACATGCTTGAAGCGAAGCGTTGCCCTCTGCGCGAAACCAGGAGGGAAGTGATTTCCTGGTCAACTGAACGCTGAACCAATGTATCTCGGCCGCATCCACTGGTGCGCCATCCGGCAACCACCAACCTCCCAGGCCAGCATGCTCAGCGTCCGCCCAGGCATCAGCAGAGCCAAGCCCGATGAGTGCGGAGCAAATTGGAGCGGAATAAACGTGCTTACTGAAATGGCATTGTAAAACAAAGTAGCCGCCTTGACTGACTGCGAGTCCACTAGACAGGTCGAAGAACCATAGTTGTACAACACCACACTCATGCATCCATGACGTATCCGTGGCGACAAAAGAGCAGTCGAATGTAGAGAATTGATCATCGCATTGTTTACAGAGTGAAGCTTCCAGCCAGCGCAAATATCGCAAAAGAGCAAAGACTGCGTAACCCGCAAATCCTGGCCCAGTACCTGAACTAGCGAAAAGAAATCGTCCACACACAGCAATCGAGTCACCGCACACGGCTTGTACAACAGCTTGTAAAGGGCTGCCAACCAGGCACGCAGCCAGAAAGCCCCGCCGCAGAACCAACCAAGAAATCCCACTACCTTCTCGACCTGTCTGCGTTCCACCTTGTTGCCCTTGTGAAGCAAAGGACATAGCGCCTCGAGAGCCTTGGCCACCTTGTCCGCCGGTAAACTGGCTTGGCATGTACCTGCGTGAAATTTCCAACCAATCCAAACCAAGCACTGGCCAAAGCGCAACTTGCCCCAGCTCAAAGGCACACCGATACCACAAAGAAACATTAGAGAATGAAGCGCCAGAAGTGGACCCACGGCAGTAGGCAGGAACTCCAGCCCATCGTCCACAAACAGAAACATTCCGTGCTTCACCCAAATCACACGATGAAGCATCCGGACCAACCAAGCACCAACTCGGCTGAACCAATACGCAGCCCATTTACATCCAAAATAGCAACTCCGATAACAGTACCAAACACCATCCAATACAAAACAAGAATACTCCTGCTCATCCTCTCTCACAAGCACCAACTTGTGCGCTCCCTTGACGTCAAAACTGCAGAGGCTCCAGCTAACAGTGCTGTCAACGCAAGACAGAAATCGTTGCACGGCGTGCAACGAAGGATTTCGTACCTTCTCAAGTACTTGGCTAGCTGCGTTGGCCCCACTGACGGACCCATCCCCAATAAGTCGCGGGTTCTTGCCAGGCACCTGAACTACACCAAATTTGCCTGCAGCAATACGATCCCCCCATCTCGCACGAGCTTCAGCTTCTCCTCCAGGAAGAACAAACGCATGGCCCGCGGCAACATCATCCATGACAAGCTTTCTTGCCAAAGCCAAATTATCAGAAGCACTGCGCCACGGCTCAAGGTGCACACGCAGATCCTGCTCGACAGCGACAGGTTCCGCGACCTTTTCCCACACACCTGAAGGAGGGATTGGTTGCACAATCCCAGTGGAAACGCCTGCCAGCAAAAGTCTAGGAAGTTCAACATCCTGATCAGATGTCAAGGCACTCAGTGCTTGCCACACACTCAACAGAAAGGGCTGGTTGTCCATCACGCTGTCGTCGCACACAAAACCCTTGCTGGAAAGGAATGACAAAACCTCCTTGCGCAAAACCTCGACCTCCTCAGGCGTGAAAAGAGACTCTTCGCAGCGAATTTCAACATGAGCGCTCAGCCTCTTTAGGAGACCCCAATCAGAGGCTAAATGGCTAAACCTTTTCCGTAAGGCAGAAAAGTGATCTTCTTTTTCACGGGGTACACTCCAATCAGCCGTAGACAAGCAGCCCCCACCATCCACAATAGGGATCTGCGAGTGTAAGTTTATACAAGCATTCTTTTGTGGACAACCAGCCGGCAATGATGAACTACCACTCTTCAAATGCCCCACATCAACAGCCAAAGATTCAGGAGAACCAGCCAGCAAAGAGGCTGACTCAACGGACTCAATCACAACTTCGGCACGAGAAGTAGGTAACGCAGAAGAAGAGTCAAGATTCAAATCACCAGATAGTCACTCCTGCTTTCTACCAGGGCAAAAAATCAGCACCGTGATCATCTTTCCGACAAAGCTGACAGCGACGAGCGAATCTGCAATCCTCAGCTGAAAACTTGCATTTGTGCTTCTGGAAGGCGTCACACAAAGAGCGCTTCAGCTTCTTCGCCGGCACGCTGTCACCGGCATTCACACGACGCCTCGAGAGAGGCATCTTAGGATTTGGCTTCACCGCGAAGTCCCTATCCTTGCCCTTGCCAACCCCTTTGTTGCCTTTCGGTGGGCAAAAGAGAAGTCGACGGAGGCAGTCCCGCTCCTTCACGACTGTCTGCAAAGCATCATCAGGCAGCTCCCCCTGGTACAGCAGCTTGAACACTTCACCAACAACTTGCCGATCTGCCTCCTCAGCTTCTTTTACAGTTGGAAGCCGATAACCTTCAGCAGGCGGCTCCGTGTAAAGGGCCATGAATTGCGCATTGTACTGCGCCCAGCTGTAGGGGTGCCCGCAACCGCAAAGGACATAGGCATTGGCGCGCACTCCGAGCAATTTTTCCACTCGGAAAGGGGATGCACCAACGTCTTCAACCTCTTCGGCTTCCCAGCCATTGCTCATAGCCAAATATTCCCAAGCATCTTTCGGCTTAGTTGACTTTTTCTTTTCTCGCATGCGCTGAATAGTGTCCTCGCTGAGAATCTTCCTCCAGGAGATCCACTCCCAGGACCGATTTGAACACTGCGCTCGCACCGATTGCAAGAGCTGCAGCCCCGGCAATGTCATGTCAGAGATAAACACACCAGGATAATTCTTCTCGAACTTCTCAACCAACTGATGCCGATCTCCAGCCGACATGCGTGAGGAAAGTTGCAAAAAAGGCAATGCCAGCTGCTGGGACTCGACCACGCTCGGAGAACCAGACGAAGGAGGTTTGCAATCCTTCAAATCACACCACACTGATCTCAAAGCGGCTACAGCAGGGTGAATGTCCCAGTCAACCGCATCAGAAACAATCAGCTTGGCCACAATTAGAGCAGTGTGAGCATAAGCATCCAGCTTTTCCAAACTCCGAAACGCATGAAAGAAAAGTTGACTTGTAACGTACTTCTCCACGACAACCTCAGCCAGCTCCTTAGGCACACCAGCGTTGCTCAGCATCAACGGCCAAGCAGACATGGCAACACAAAGAAGGCAAGGCAAGCGCTAGCAAACTGATCGAACGTCTGTCAATAACTCTCAAGCAACTAACGACCACCAGCGCCATGCATGCAAAAAATAACGCCACACGCCAACCCAATCCGCTAAGCACATAGTTCCGATTGCAAAATTGCAGGTCACCCAAAATACATACGCAGCACTGCGGCTGCCCGGCAAACAACAAAGGCAGCATTGCAGCCACCAAGACGGGAAAACAACTAGGTAGCGTTGCAGCCACCCAACCTCCCACATGACCTTGCAGCCATACACAAAACGCAAAACTAGAGATGGAAGCCTTGCAGCATCCAGAGCCCAAGGTAGCATTGCAGCTACCCCAACCAGAAATATAGCAATGCAGCTACCTGACACCAATGTTGCCAGCAAAACGACCACCATACATCCCAAGCGCCAACACAGAGATAATATCTCTGCATAATAACGGAGCGACCTGGGCTCACACACCAACAATCACTAGAATTTAAACTCCACATCCACTGTGCCCGCAGCACGTGAAGCCCTGCAAGCCCGGAGACGATTCCATAACACGATACGAAGCCACCATCTTGGCCTTGGGACGACACGCCAGGCCCCAACATTGTCCATTGAAGCACAAAGCGCTCTCTGCCACTGGTACAGCTTTGCGGTACCAGCCAGTATTGTTATTAACCACCCACGGTCCATCAAAAAGCAGAGTGTCGTCGTCACTGTCGCAACACGAATCCTCATCGCTATCGCAATTACTGCACACAGAGCCTTCCGCGTCTGAATCCTCGTCTTCCGACACCTCCGTCTCCGATCCAGACACGCACTGCTCGACAGAACTGCACGCAACATCCTCACCAGTGGCTGTCGCAGCAGCAAAGTCCAATGATGGCCCATGTAGATCAAGTAGATGGGTAGTACCCCTACGCAAAGGCACGAAAGGCTCCCAACCCGTAGCCAGCTTATCCAGCACTACACGCTGACAACGCAGTTGAGGAAAAACATCATCACGTCCATACTTCGGCACACACTTGTTGACATTTGGCTCTCTATGATGACCTTGCGCAGCGGAATCGCGAGAACCCACTCCAGCCTGTTGAGCCCAGGTCAAGAATGTACATTTCATGGAGTGCATAGTAAACTCAGCAGCTGCAGCCAACGTGAGGCCGCAATACTTGACCAAACAACGTCTGAAGTGAGCTAGAGCAGTTGAATAGCCAATAGGACTTCCAGATCTACCAATCAAGAAGTCCCGAGATGGAGACAAAGATCGCAAACGCGACAGCTCACGAAAAAACATATGCCCCCACTTGCCACCAGAGACACCTTCACAAACGACGCCCCAGGGCATTCCTGCAGCATCTTGATTGCAGCGCCACGACCAGCCATATAAGCAATCTTTGTCGCACACCACAGAAACCAGATCCATCCGTTGAGCATCACTCCAACGCAAACTACCAAAGATCATCAGAAGAAAACATAAGATCAGCCAAACGTCATCCTCCGCAGCAGAAGAACAAGCTATCTCCAAATTCTTGACCATATGAAGGGAAAGTGGGATGGCTTCACGTGTATGGCCTTTCTGCCACTTGTCCCGGGAGGACCAAACCCGAACCAACTGGCAATCAAGCGATTGCCGCAGGCCCTTCAACTCCACGCAACAAAACGCATCGCCGATAAAACACCCATCCCTTTGCTTACTCGACCTTTACCCGCCAAAGCTTCGAGAAAATCGAGTACCTGAGCGAGACTAGGAGCTCCCACTGACCATCCCAGCGAGAAGCAGAACTCCATCCACAATCGCCATCCACTAAGATGTTTCCGAAGCGTAGACGCAGCTCTGTCTTCAAACAAACGTTCCAAATGGATCTCCTTAACGTCCGCAAGGCCAAGGGAACTCCACTGCAAACACCCTCGAGCGACAATGGCCCAAGCCTTACAAAATTTCCTCCTGTCAGAGTCCTCTATTCTGCGAAGTGAAGTTGATCCACCCAAATCACAGGCGCCAGCACCGTCCAAAGTAGAAGCAGCGACTCTAGCAAATCGCGCCACTTTCGGAGCCGGCTCCCCAACTTCAACAGAACACACCTGTCGTTCAGCGCTAGACCAATTAGGAACTTCTGCGCGGGAAATTCGCACGGCAGGATTTGCCAGGCCACCAGTATTCAAAGAGAAACAAGAGCACGCATGTTGAGGATTGGCCCTGCCACTCCCCAGCGAAGGATGGCCGGGTGCTTTGTGAACATGAAATGTCCACGGCATTGCAACAAACAGAAAACAGCAAGCGAAAGCAAGAAGCGCACCAGCGAAAAGACAAAAGTGCGCAGAAATATGCGACTCCTGCAGCAATTTCTGCCATGAAACGGCTGCAGCTGTGAGTGTACGGTGCATGCGCAAGCTGACGCTGTACGCAGGCATACCAGAATGCTTGAAAATGAGGACCTGCGATGTTGCTTCGGAAAAAAGTGAGCATCGTTTATGTGCATGTAACAAGATGAACATTGTCGGTCAGTACAAAGATTATGGAAATTATGCGAAACTGCATTCTGTCAGGTCAACCATCTGATGCATACATTTCGTACAACTACTATCAGTTCTATCCGTCCTGTTGTCAGAATCCGTGCCGTCAAGACTGGCTTTTTCGGATCTCGATCGGCTTGCTGTTGGTATTTGTTCTGTTGGTGTCTTGTGTGCTAGATAATCTCTTCCCTCCAATCGAAACTTGCGCGAATCACAAGGATAAGCTCCTTCCATCACCCTCAGCGTGGTGTGGCGAAATTGTCGAGACGTGCACAACATCAAACACTACAACTGGAATCCTGCTCCGCCCGACTCTCGCCCTGGTGCAGTGTGCAGTCTCGAGACAAATAGATTGAAAAGACGCACCCGTCGATGCTGCAGTATAGGTAGGAGGAGAAAGCTGTATTGAAAATGCCGCATGCGACACCTCTTCAGGTGTGACTGCTCCTTCATGTCTTGGCGGTGGCCAAACTCACAAACACTTGTCTCACAATCACAAACCTCCGCTGCCTCATCAAATGAAACATGTCCACAACTCCACAACAATCTAAGTCTCTGCCCGATGAGTCCTTTTAGCATCAAAGGAGAGACACCAAAGAAGATGATACAAGTAATAGTTTAATAGCAGTGACGATGGCATGTGCAGAGTTACACGGTCATCATCACAGAAGAAACAGAATGGCATGTGTAGTGGGTAAGGCATTCAGGACCACTGGTCTTGCAAAGATCTGCGAAATGTGCAAAGTGGCTGGTGATTTTAGCAGCGAGTGCGGACTATAGATAAAAGCATGCTGTTTGACAGGAATACGCCTCAATCTGTGTCAACAAGTTGACAGGAAAACGGTCGTCTTTGCGCACTTTCAACATCATCAACACCAGCCCCTGAACCTTCCCACAGCATCATCCACGTCGCCACCGCCCTAAACCTTAAACCCTAAACTCGAAGCTCAAGGTAAAGCTAACCCTAAACCCTAAACCCTAAAAAAAACCAACTCCAAACCAGACAAGTCATCTTTGCTGTGCTGTTGGCAAAACAAAAACTGCGAGCATCCTTGCAGAACTATGTATGAACTTGGACTGCCAAGATCGCCTGTGCCACTGACGGAACCACAATTTTCACACTCGCTAAACCTTCCATACCTGTAACCTGCGGATACTACAGGTGTTGCAAACTAAGCTGTTTTCATCATGGATCCGGCCGTACTTACCCTCATGACCGCAAGACTGCTAGAAAAATAATGTTTGTCCATGTCACCAACATTGACATCATGAACAGCTATTTCACGACATGCACTTCCAGACTTTCCGTGATACCAGCGTTCTCGCAGGAGCAAGACTAAAGACTGTTGCCTGTCTCCCGAAAGCCATCCTGCAAAAGCTTTGGCAGTCCGCGAAGAAAAGTAATACGCTGTGCCTGTCAGGGGTAGCACAAACCCTCGGCATAAGATCTGAAATCCCTCTTGTGATGATTTTGGCGTGAAGATCCACTGATGCCGTTCCCAGGGCCAGGGCCTCGTCCTTTTCGTTGAGCTGTTCCAGAAAACGAATGGCTCGAACCTTCCACTCTGAATGGCTGCAGAATGCAGGCATGCGTCAGGCCACATCGTCTGCAAACGAGCAAAAGCCCTGGGATGAGCACGTTGACGTCCATGAAAAACTCAGAGTTGATGAAGGCCTGAAAGGGCCAGACGCATGCTCACCTCTTCAACCTTCAGAGTCTCCGAGCGCAAGGCTGCAATCGTGAGTCTTTCAGACGGGTTGGGACCTTGAAAGCGTGGTTTTGACCTGAACCTGAACATCCTTCTGAGGCCTTGCCGTGGCTGCCGTGGCCCTGAGCCGACGGCTCAGAAGCTTCAGGAGGATGGGATACAGCTCGGGAGGAACGGCTTGTTGTCGAAGGACGCTCGTGTTGAAACCTGAAAAGGCCGGCTGTCACAGGTCCGCCGCAGCTCTCTCGGACGCCCGCTTGGTGCCTCGTGGAGCAGATCTTAACAACGGCTGCCGATCGACACACATCAACTCGTACCTGACGATGGAGCCGACTTGCAGGCATGCCACGTTGCTACGACCACCGGCATCCTGTGATGACAACCTTTTTTGATGCATGTGAGTCCACTCTGGGACTGCCAAGGGCCGCAAACCCTGGACTCCAGAAGCTCTGGATGCAAGATGTCATCAAAGAACAACTGACGGTCTTACCTTCGTCGCGCATTTTATTTGCCATCTCATCAGCATCCGAAGCTACATAATATGATCGTGCCCGAAGGCATTGATCAAGTCACTAACACTGGAGCTGAAACACCAATAGTGCGAAGGCTTTGGTGTTGGCCTGCCACAGGTCAGGCGAACCGAAACTGCCGTGGATTCCGATAATTGCATTAGTAGCAACTCTTTTCGATAACTTGAGATCTCGTGCATCCCCTGCCTCAGCTCCATCTCAGATCTCCGACTTGTCTTTTTTTCGTTTCTTTTTGTCCTTTTTCTTGTCATTCGCACCCGTGTACGAAGCCATGACCTCTTCGGCAAGCGACCTCCGGCATTATGCAAACTCGCCATGTACATGTTTCGAAGCAGGCATGACAGCGAAGTCTACCCCGTACCTCTGCGAAGGCATTAGGGCTTCATGCGTCAGCAAACTTTAGAGAGGTGACTTACCCCTGGCGGGGAGGTTCATGTCCTGCTTTGGATATCCAGAACCTTGAAACACCAAAGGATCCAGACAAGCCTGAAATCTCAGGAGCAGGACTTCGAAACGTTTCGACAAATCAAGGGAAGCGCGATCTCAACGCACTCCCGGCCTCCACTGGCTCGCAAGCTTTTGAGCGAAGGAAACACTCGCATCTCTAGCCTCCCCAAGGTGGTGTTTGACTGACATCAGGGCCGACGGGTTGAGTAACAGTGGCTAGCTGTCCTTCTGAAGCACTTCAGGCAGCTCATCTTCTACCTCGGCTGCACCACAACCACATCCGCAGACCCATGCATTGCAACGCCGGCTCAAGCTGCAGGCTGGTCTGTAGCAGTGAGGCACTTTTGCTTGAACGTGCTCGTCATGACAACACCTTCAAGTGTTACCCAAAACAGACAACGAAAACTCGTCGGACAGGCCTGACGAGTTTGTATCCTACGGCGGCAGAGAAGCCAAAATACCACCTGGCCGCTAGCAAAGAAGGTTAGCCAGCACATTACATTGGGACGGCATCAAGACGTGGCCAAGCAGCACAGGTAGAGATGCTGGCCCATAGCCAGACAGTAGCCAGCTGGCCAAACCTGCGGACTGCACTGGCAAGAGAGGTGCGGACAAAAGGGATCAACACGGTACACACGGCGATCGAACGCATCCTGCCTACAGTACCCAGCTGCGAGGTCAGCTTCGACCAACCTCGCACTAAACGAGCTTGGGACTCTGGGACTCACCACCCACACCGAGGGGAGTGCGCTTGAAACCAGGAGCGGTCAGAACGGTCTCGATAGGACCCGGTCTCAGCGCCAAACGACTGCTGTTGTCCACAAGCGAAAAGTGGCTCGGAGTCTGGCTTGGCCGAGCTCCTCATCCATTTCAGAAAACTGGGCCTCATCAAGTAACCAAACCAATGCACAAGCCAAGGTTTGGATTGCAGCACCAAGGTCGTTGCAGGGAAGATCTCCGAATCTCAATTTCAACGGTCTTCTCGCTGGTACGAGAAAGTGCCTGGCCGACACGGAAGATAGCGAAGCCCCAGTCTGCATTGCTAGTGAGGCCGCAGCATCCGTCAGACCCTTGGCGCTGCCATCGACCTATCATCCCATCTCTGTCCTTCTGTTGCCGTGTGGGCTCGGCTCATGCATTTGGCCTTGGCAATAGCGTCGCCGACCATCACCCGTTCAGATGAGTCTGCCGGCAGATTGGAGTTATGCTCTAACCTGCCAGCTGCCGCAGATGTACGGTAGGCACAAGGTTGTCGAGATTCCAGAAAGCATCCGGCACTGCACCATCCGAGATGGACTGCACGAGGACGAGATCTCCCTGAAGGGCTCATGTGGGCTATTGCTTGCAATTAGGCTAGCGGCTAACATGATCAGCAACATTGGGCATGTGTTTCAGCTTCTGACCTTGCCAGTGTCGGGAGTGACCTCCACGCCCAGTGTGGCACCCTTCTTCCGACTGACTTTGATGGTCTTCTTTTCCTGGACATGGCTGGCAGTCCAATTGCAACCTCGCTTGACAAACTAGTGCTCAGCAGACAGCTCTGTGCCCCAGGCTAGCTTGCCACCACCTGTGCAACTGCTAGCACCGGCGGCATCGTGCCACAGAATTTCGGCTGCAAAATAAGCGCCGGGCGACTCGTAAAGCACGATCCAGTCATGCAACTCGGCGCGGGTAGTTCAGGCTCGAGCACGGTACCAAGTTTGAAGAGCGAGATAAGAAAACACTGTGGCCCATTGCGGGAGCAGATCAGCACGCATTTGTGCCCAAGGCCGCCGCTATGAGGGGCTAATCCCAGAAAACCCGCAATCTTTTCTGGCTTTTTCTTCTACCTCTTGGCACCAAAACTGCTTTGTGAGCAGAAGAAGAAGAGCGACCACTCTCAAAGAGCATACTGACATAGCGAAGATTCGTCAGCAGGCCTGGCATGGATCATAGAAAGCCATGATCCAACAGCCTCGGACAGGCAGAAGAGCGGACAGTTCCAAGCCGAGGCCGAGGCCGAGGTCAGAAGAAAGCGAAGGGCTGCGCCCCAAAACTCTGAGGAGTTTCCGAGGCGCTTTGCTTTGTTCCGTATGGCTGGCTGTCTTGGCCGCTGGCAAAAGCCTATGAAAGCGATGAAGAAGACGACTCGCCTGGTGCTGCAAAGTGCGGCGCACAAGAACTCTTCTCGCCACTCACTGAAAATGCACGGAGTCTGAACACATTTCTCTCAGCGAACTGCGCTGCAAAGAGCGAGAGCCAGCGGCCAGCATCGCTCAGCTCCAAGAGATCCCAGCAGGGCTCTTTGGCTCAGCGGGGCGCTCTGCCCGGCTTGGCGCTCTCGCGTCGGCTTCGCCCTTCTTGGCCGTCGAATCGAGGGTTTAGGTCCGTGTCAGCTCCTCTGGGTCCCGTTCTGGCACATGAGAAAGTGAAACAGTCTCAGTCTCAGATGATCGGCTTGCTCGGCTCGGTGCAGCTCTGGACGTGTGGACTCTACAAGAACTGCCGCCCGGATCTTGCGTCACGTCCGCCAGGACGTCCTTGGGTCGAAAGTCGAAACCGCTAGGTGGCAGAATCACTGCAATGGGAAACAGCTCCAGGCTGCCGACCTGTCGCAGACCTTGCCGACACATGTTATCACGATCACCAGGCCACAAAACCCCTGCACAAAAACCTGCACTGATTCAGTCCTTTGCGTGCACGTCATCGGACATGGCATGAGCCTGCATCTGCTGTCAGACCGCGATGCGGGCAGGACAGCACGCATGCTTTTCTGAGACTTGCGACCCTGGCCAACAGCAGCACTGACTATGACAGCGGACAGGGTATGCGATGCGTGGAATGGGCAGACGGTCTGAGGCCCAAGCAACGGGGCTCGCAGCATGAACACGGCGTAGTTCTTCGGCCATGTGCAAAGTCTAGGAGTCCATCTACACGCTCACAGCAATACTGGCATTTATCAGGGTTTGCAACTGAAGAAGCAAGAGATGTCCTTCCCGATGACAGTTGGCGTTCCTTTCGGACCAATGTCAACCTTGCATGGGAGCATCTGCTGGACTCTTGCTTCAGCAGGGGTGCCGAGGCGTGGACGCACTCCATGTCTTTGGGAAGCGTGTAGGTGTCGAGGC
Source organism: Symbiodinium necroappetens (assembly GCA_905231915.1). Taxonomy (NCBI): domain Eukaryota; class Dinophyceae; order Suessiales; family Symbiodiniaceae; genus Symbiodinium; species Symbiodinium necroappetens. The sequence goes on along the minus strand of CAJNJA010012075.1, from coordinate 9,226 downwards.
TCGGTGGCTCCTCACGTGTGTAGACGAAACGGGCTGGCTCGCAGAAGCCACAAGGTTCGCAAGTTTGGGGTCCTTCCGTTTGGTGCCGCCCGTGAAGCGACGAATCAACACTGCTTCATCCCCCAAGCATCTCGTCGGCCTCGGACGTGCTAAAAGCGTGCATGCACAAGAAGGTTCGCACGACACGCGGACTGACTGGACATCCTCAACTAAGTCTGGCGACAGGTCCCCCAGGCTTTCTCGCGTGCCGAGAGTCTGACGGGTATGGACAGGACTGTCCCCTCTCCGACTCGAGTGCCAGTGCTTTCTGCCAAGACATGCGCCTTGTTCTGCACGAGCTTCAGGTTTTCATAGACGTTACACTGCAGCAGCGGCCCTGGCCTCGGAAACCCACATGTTCACTACAGCATAGATCAGCAACAGAGCTGGCAAAGCAAAAACCATGCATCAAACAACGACGAGACTGAGGACGGAGGCCTCAAGCGAGCAAGCGAGCATTAGACGATATAGTTGGCTCGAGGCAGTCATTCCATGCACACCCTCCGCTACGATTTAGCCACGTTGCCCATGCAGACAGTCGTTTGTTCCTCCCCCAGCACAGCCTTCTGCATGCGAACTTCCGACCATCCCTGTTCCGCACACATTGTGTACTACCCGCATCACCTGACATAACCGTTTTCTAACAGCTTCCAATCGCCCAAGTCAAGGAAGAAGAGTTTCTTTGTGGTCATTCATGTGCTCGAGAAGCTCGGCCCTCGACGGGTTCTCCATGAAGTCACCCTCTGCTTCGGGAGCTTGACCGACTGGAAGCTTGTCCGGCTCGGTCTTGCTTTTCTCAGGGCAGCGACATGTCACTCTTCATGGAACATAGTGGGCCTAGCCTAACCTACATTTCGCACGCTTGATGTCTTCACCCCGGGCCTTTCTGCTAAACAAGCCGGAGGCAAACTTCATAGCCATACTGCCAAGAGAAATGTCTTCGGCTTCCAGCTTTGGTGGAGGTGTGCGATGAGAGAAGGATCCATAGGGTGGACGATACTCGCAGCAGTGATACCACCTCATCCAGGGATTGAACTCTACCACCAAGTCGTGCGCACACACACACAGGCATGCAAACACGCACACACACACACACACAATGTTACATAATGTTAAACAGTGTTGACGCTCGTGACTTGGAGTCGCACAGGCCGTCTCGCGAATCATGAATGTATACGACCTGCCGAGTATGCACGTTGGAGACTGTGCCATTGCAAGCCGAAGGGTCTGGACATCCCACCCGCTTCACGCGCTTGAAGGGATTCTCGGTCTCATAAGGGATGGCGCAGTCGCCCGCAATACTTAGCTGATAAAGACATCATGTCATGTAGCATCAGAAGGTGATGTGAGTACGAAAGGCGGCGACTCGGCTCCAAGAACCTCCTTGCCCACGAAGAGGTCCCGGATTCGCATGCAATCTGCCGGGACCAGGCAACTCAAATCTTCGTGCCAAGCCACATGGATCCAAAGACTTCTGCGCCTGGATCTAAGCTGTTGCTCGACTCATTCGAGCAGTCAAGAACGAAGGAAGTCGAAGAGCTGAAGGGCATCGCTGCCTTGATGGTCATGCGAACTCCTGATGGCATCGTCTGTCGAGCGGCTTCAACTGCTGACATTCAGCCGGCTGAAATTCAGCCATGCTCCTCCAGAGTCATCTTCACCAAAATGGCGGACCTAAGCACTCTTTACAAACTTCAAGAGCATCTACAACTTACCAACCAGTAGCGATATGTCTGCAGCATGTTGCAGTCGTGGTGCACAGGTCTCACCATGAGTGCACTCTCCATGGGCGAATGGCAACGAGGTTGTTGGAAAGAGGGGCCCTAGATGATGTTGCGCTTGTCTGCCAAGCTCAAGACTGAATGCACAGCTAGATGGCTGCGTTCGCCACAACTCCGCAAGCCGGCATGCAGACACATGCAAGTAAGCAAACAGATAAATGCCCAAACAACAACTCCGACCTGGCAAGATGAATCACATGCTAGCGTGTGATAAAAACAAACCTAAGAATGTAAAGAAGCAAAGGAGTGTCAGCAACAATGGTGACACTGGCAACAATGCTGGCTTCCAGTACATCAATGAAGGGCTTGTGACAATGCTTTCACATGTCAACGCAAAAAATGAAACCACACTGAAAAACCAAAGCAGCAAAGACAGTAACAGCAGCAGGAACACTTCCACAAAGAGGAGAAGATGATGGGCAACAATAGCAACAGCCACAACAGCAGCCGCAATCGGACCACTCAGAAGTGGAACTTGCCTCCTCGGTCTGAGTCTTGCAAGCAAGCCAACGGGTGTTTCGGCCTCTCGATGTGCATGGACTTGCTGCCTTCAAGCCCACAACCACAAGCCAACGCCTCGCTGGAATTCCCTTCGTCTCCTGAACAGAAAATCAAAGAATTTAAGGAGGAAGCTGTTGATTTACACGATCCGGCCTTTCTCCGGTGGCCGCTTTCCTGGCGAGCGGGGAACGTCCAAGGAGGGCTAGGTCCATCCCGCACAACACCGAAAGCAACCCGCGGCTCTCCTTTCTTTGCGCCATCACCTCGGTGGCTGGGGGAAGCAGAAAGTGTCGAAGGATCCCTCATCGGGGCTTCGAAGTCTCCGGTCAACTTTACACTCTGTCAAAAAGGCTTCTGAAGCCTGCCAGAACTCAACAAATGCTCTCATCATGCCACGCTGCTACCCATGATGCCAGCTCCCCCGCTGGGAGGGAAAACCGATCGGACTGAGCCAAGAAGGCCAAGCGTAGCGTCAGCCATGTCTCCAACTCACAAAACACCTCCACACACCCGCATGGCAGGGGCACGTAAGCAGACCCATGGCAAACATGTCTGACTCCAACCTGAAGCTGACCGGAGGCGGAGGCGGGAAGAAAAGTAAGGATCTCAGTGATCTCAAGGCTTGCACCCACATTTCCCAGGAAACGCGCACATCTCTGGCGCAGCATACCTGTGCAGTGTCACTGTGCAACCCGAGCTGTTCTGACTCGAGTCTTGCCTAGGAGGCGGCTCAAAGGATAAAGTTCCCGGCGCCTGAGAAATTCCAGGCGGCTGCTATGCAAAGCGCTAAGTCTTTCTCTCGCACCTCCTGTCCCGAGAAAGTGAAGGGGCAGTCCATCAGCTGCCCCCACTGCACCTTTGAAGAAAGAAGAGTTGAAGACCGCTTCTTTCACATGATCTCGCAGGCAGCCGCGTGCCACAGCACAGACACACATCCTTACATTTGCTGCAAGAACCCTGTCAGCAACCCATCTGCTATGCAGACCCACGCAGACCTTTCCTGGCCAGCTGCCTATAGTAACTAGTACCGGAAGGACGCACGAGGTTTGCTGTCAATTTTAGAAGTTGTGGGAGAACTCTGATGTTCTCTGGCTGGTAGTCTGCATGATCCGGGATGGCGTGCTCATGGCTGAAACGTTGCATCTGCATTGCAGCTCCTTCTCAGCACCTAAGCCCCATAAGGCTTGGCTGCCTTGGTTTCCAGAGCCATGAGTGCTCCGTTGGCTTTGGGCTTCAAGATACACTGCACCGGCACATACTCGCTTGTGCGAATGCGAGAGGCAAGCCATCTCACCGAGTCCACAACGTCACCTTCGGTTGTGTCGCACGGCCCAAGTCTCGCAAGTGTTGATCCGACGGTTCTGTCGTTGTTGGAGCTTTCGCAGTAACTTTGATGAGGAAGGCCGGCTGCCGGAAAATGGCGTGTTTGTAGCAGCATCCAGTGGGCTAGGCTGTGCAGGCAGCTCTTCGAACGGGAGCATGCGGGCGAAGCTGTGACAGAGTCTCTTGCTTGAGCCTGCACGTGGCCGTGGCCACTCCACTTTGCATGAGGTGCAACTTCAGCTCCGGGTGGCGCACACCGCTGAAGGAAAAGCCAAGGCTGCCCAGCAACCACTTGCCCTGCGAAGGCCACAGCCGCTTACAGGGACCGGACCATCCCAACAAGGCTCACAGCTTCAAAAGCAGAGCACCCTTAAGAGCCTGTGGGTCTATGAAGATGCTGTAAGGCGAGAAGCCAAGATGTGCCGTCTTGGCATCCTGCCCAGTTTTTCAGTGCTGCTACCGGCCCAGACTCGTCATGAGATCACAGGCCTGGTGAAGAAACTGCATTGCCTCTGCCACGTCTAAGAGCCCACACCTAAGCCAACACCATGGCAGCTCACAGGCATGCCGAACAGTGCTGTGACATCGTTTTGTTGTAACTGGCTTCTAAGGCCTAAATGCAGCAAGGCACTTCATCTCCAGGTTGGACAGCTCATGTCGGTTGTTCTCCAACAGCTGTGCCACAGTGCCTGGGTCAAGACACAGCAGCTCCATGCACCCCGAACTCCACAAAGCAACGTGATGATTGAAGTCTGCTGCATCTCGAGACACGAGGTCTGCTCAAAAGTTAACTGCTCTGGAGAAACGAGATCTGATCAAAACCCAGCCTAAAGCAAACGTGGAAGAACAACTCCGGGAACATCTGCGCTGCCCGTCACACAAGGCATGACGGGTGCCTTTTTCATAAGCTACTGTTTAAGGAGACGAGCTGCCAATTACGATAGATGCAGCCGAATCACAGTAACCGATGCAACACAAGCGAACGGGCTGCGAGTCTTCGAAACCCGACCACGGGGCCAAAATATTCACCAGAACGCTCACCGACAAGTATGGTTTGAACACGGAAGTCGAGCTATGCAAGCATCAAGAACCGAATGAAGGAGTGGCTGCCAACATGCTCTAGATGCCAGACTTCTACTTGACCGAGCCGGGGTCCAGGATGTCAGTGAGCTGTGGTGTCATATCTATTCCCACCCTCTTTGTGCAAATGCACATGTGTATGACTTTGGCATGGCTTAAGAGTGCGGCCAACGACAGGCTTGGTCGCAAAGGCCAGAGTGCTCCTCTCCTCCACCAAGGCCTGCAAATCGAACACCGAGAGACCAAGTTCTGGTCTCATCTTGGCACAGGAAACGCCACAAAGGCGGCACACATGCATGCACACTGCGTCAGGAAACTTCTGGAGAGACTGACGGGTCAAGCCGAGGAGCCTTAAAATTGAGCAGTGGCGGCTAGAAGCCAACAGCTCAAAGCCCAACGCCCAACAAGACCCCCGGAAGGGATGATGGTTGGCAACGCTCAAACACGAGGGAGATCTAAAGGGGAGTCATGGGCAAAGAAATCCTGAACCATGCTGACCCTAGAAGAAGCGACGGATGCCAAGCTTTAGCATGGTCGAATCAACGGCCCAAGAACTGCAGGAAAACCTTGTGTCGGTAAGCTTCAGCTGATTTGCCAGACCCGAGGTTTAGGACTGGGCCTCCTGACTATTCCTCACTTTGATTGCAGACACTCCTGCCGTTCCTACGAAAATTTTCCTTTTCGAATTCGGATCACCTCTGCAATACCGCAGTGCCAAGGCAACAACAAACTCAAATGTTCGCAGCTTGCTAGCTCCAGACCTCCAAAACTTCAGCAGGCGAGAGCAGTGACAACGCTGCAATTCCTGTGCTACATGATGCTGCATGTCTGCACTTCCTCCAATGTCTCCGTAGCAGAAGCATCGCAGCGGAGAAGCAGTAATCAACGTCTTTTTGTTGGGTTATCTGCGTCATTAATTTTGGGGTTAGAGGCGTCCTTATTTTTTTGAGTTATCCGCCTACTACGGTTTCTAGCTTAATCACTGGGTTATTTGCGTTTGTTTTATATCTGTTGATTTGGATATTAACCCAAAACTCCAGTGGAAATTCAACAATAAACATCAAAAAGCACGTACAAAAGGTAGAAAAACAATAGTGACCTGCAAACAACTTAGACCCATATGAAATTACGATTCCAGTTCATAATAAATCGTAAGACACTCCCCCTCAGTTGGCGATTCCGGTGCATCATAGCTTTGATGGGACCTACCACCTTTTCGGGCTGATCACTGGGTTATTTCCGTTTGCTCTTTTGGGTTGACTGCGTCTTTTGTCTTTCGGTTTAGAGATTAGCTTAAGAATCCAACCAAAAATCAGTTCTTAAAAGACCAAACTTTAACACGAATAATCACCGTTAAACGCTAGAACCAATGCAAACTTACGATTCCGGTTCAACATATATCTTGAACACGCTTTGCCCAATGGGGCCGATTCCGGTTCATAAAATGTCTTTACATGTCCCCTCATTTGGGGACTGCGGTTCAACACGTTGGATCTTAAAACCTACCCGTGGTTTGGCGATTCCGATTCATCATATCTCGCACGCCCCCTCAGCTGGTGATTCCGATTCAGCAGATATCTTTAGCACACGTTTCCCAATGGGGCCGATTCCTGTTCATCATATATCTTGCAGACTATAAACGCCCTTCATGTGGCGATTCCGGTGCATCATATATCTTAAACACGCCCCACCATTGGGCGATAACGGTTCATCATACATCTTAAACACGGCCCCTCATTTGGCGATTCAGGATATCATAGACCTTACTTAAACACGCCAGACCAGTGGGGTTCATCATATATCTTAAAGACGCCCCCGTGCCATTGGGCGATTCTGATTGATCATGTATTTGAGCACGCCCCTCATTTGGCGATTCCGCTTCATCAAATAATCTTAAAACTACCCATGGTTTGGCGATTCCGATTCATCAGATATCTTGAACACGCTTTCGCAATGGGGCCGATTGCGGTTCATAATATGTCTTTACGTGTCTCCTCATTTGGGGATTGCGGTTCAACACACGAGACCAATGGTTTTCATCACATGTCTTAAACACGCCCACCCCCAACGGGCGATTCCGGTTTATCGTGTGTTTTGAACACGCCCCTCATTTGGCGATTCCGATTCACCATATCATCTTTAAACGTACCCGTGGTTTGGCGATTCCGATTCATCATCATGCCCCCTCATGTGGCGATTCCGATTCATCTTATATCTTTAACACGCCTTTCCCAATGGGGCCAATATGTTCGATTTCTGAGCCGCTGGAAGACGACCGAAGGTTCAAGTGCCCGAGCTAACTAATGCTAAAATCCTTTAGCATTGCATTTATCATATATCTTTACGTGTCCCCTTATTTGGGGATTGCAGTTCAGCACATCACCCTAAAAACGCCCTTCATGTAGCGATTCCGGTGCGTCATGTATCTTACACAAGGATTTCCCTTGGGAGATTCCGGTTCATCATGTATCTTAAACACGCCCCCTCATTTGGCGATTCCGGCTATCCTTTACCTTTGAACACTTAAACACGCCAGACCAGTGGAGTTCATCATATATCCTTAAACACGCCCCCAACCCCAATGGGCGATTCCGGTTTATCATGTATTTTGAACACGCCCCTCATTTGGCGATTCCGATTCACCATATCATCTTTAAACGTACCCGTGGTTTGACGATTCCGATTCATCATATCTTGCGCATGCCCCATCATTTGGCGATTCCGATTCATCAGATATAAGGTTCAAAAAACGCAGTATCTTTAGGGCTTAGGGGCAAAATTTGGTGGCCTGGAAAGCGCTTGATCTAGGGGCTTGGGAAAAAGCCTGGAAAAGGCAAAAATACCCGTTTTAGGGCCCGGGGGTCTGGAAGGTGGTCTGGAAAAAAAGCTTGGGAGGGGGTTTGGACAGGGCAAACAATCCCAATTTGCGCGCCTGGAAGGGGACCTGGAAAAGGCCAAAATGCCAGGTTTGGAAAAGGCAGAGAAACCAAATTTGTGAATTTGGTCGAGGGTTTGGGAAAAGCTAAAACACATTTGGAGGCTTGGAAAGGGGTCTGGAAATTGGTGGTCCGGAAAAGGGCCTGGAACATGCAAAAAAATCACTAATTGGGGGGGGGGGGCTTGGAAAGAAGTATACAGAAAAGGCAAGAAAACCATTTGGAGGTTTGGAAGGGAATAAGGTGTAGGGTAGAACCCTAAACCCTAAACCCGAAACCCTAAACCCTAAACCCTAAGCCCGGCTTTCGTACTTACGGTTGCTGATATAAATCCTGCATACCCATCATAGGGAATGTACCATGATGCCCACAGCTTAGGGGCCCCTTAATAAGGAATATACCATAATTCCCACAGTTTAGGGGCCTCTTAGGGCACCATCAACAGTGTGAGTTTGTTTTTCCGAGGACTTCGGGTCCAGAGCGGCGGCTTGGAAAAGCCAACGTGTTTAATTTGGTGGCGCCTGCCAAAATCTTGAATTTGGTCTGGAAAAAGCTTACAAAGCCCAATTTGGTGCCTGGAAAAATTTGGAAAAGGCCAAGAAGCCCAATATGGGGGCCTGGAAGGGGGCCTGGAAAAAACAGACATGCCAATTTGGCGGCCTGGAAGGAGGTCTGGAAAAGGCAAATAAAACCCAATTTGGAGGCTTGGAAGGTGGTCTAGAAAAGGTTGATAAAAACAAATTTGTGGGCCTGGAAAAGGCTTCGAACAAGCCAAACTGCCCCAATTTTGGTGTTTGGAAGGGGGACTGGAAACGGCACAGAAACCAAATTTGGGAGTTTGGCTAGAGGTTTGGGAGAGGCTACAAATTATCAATTTGGTGGCCTAGAAAGCGGTCTGGAAACCAAAAACCTTAATTTGGTGGCTTGGAAGGGGGCCTGTGATGCAAAAACACCCAATTTGGTGGCTTGAAAGGAGCTCTGGAAAGACCCAGAAACAACAACTTTGAGGGCTGGGAAAAAGCTAGCATTTACTCTTCAGTATGGGTCTTGCTGGGCTTTCAGGATCAATTGCCTTTGAAAAACAGATCTGAGCGGGGGTAAAGGTTTTCTGGCTGTTGCTGACGAAACGTTCTGTCCAAGAGCCCTGAAGAGTTCTTGGGGGATTTTATGTGGCACACATGAACTCTGTAACCTGTCCTGGTAAGAGCTGAAGCATAAGACGGTTCAGGCATCCATGATTCAAGCAGGTCGCGCGGCTTCTTTATGTTGTGGCCTATCTACCACTGCAAGGTATAAAGCGCTGCACCAGCTGCTTCAGAGGCAACAACAAACTCAAATGTTCGCAGCTTGCTAGCTCCAGACCTCCAAAACTTCAGCAGGCCAGAGCAGTGACAACGCTGCAATTCCTGTCCTTCCACTTTTACGGAGATGATGCTGCATTTCTGCACTTTCCTCCAATGTTGCCGTAGCAGAAGCATCGTAGCTGCTGCCACGTGAAGCTAATCAGTCCAGCTCGTTCAAGCCAGCAGACAAGGAACAAGGACATCTACTGACGAACCTTGCATG
>CAJNJA010012072.1:0-11096 GCA_905231915.1 Symbiodinium necroappetens | reverse complement strand
ATATATATATATAGATATACATGTGTGTGACTCTGTGTGTGTGCCACGTAAGTATGTATGCAGGCATGCATGCACATCTGGAATGTAGGCAGAGAGAGAGAGAGAGAGCAGAATACCATAATACATATACATACATGCATGCACTGAATGGGCACATGGACACCGCAAAACACCGCTTACTCAGCCCCAGTGACTAATTTCTACAACTCCCGTAAAGTATATGTACAGTGACATGGACCTTATAAAACCCTGTAGAAACTCCTATACAACCCTGCTATAACCCCGTAGAGCATCCTCAATAAATTCTAGACTCAAATCTATAAACACCTTTGAAGGAACCCTTGCAGTAGACGTGCAAGGACCCTTGTGCAAGGATTCTAGGAGAACCCCGTCAAGAATACGTACTTCGGGAGCCTTAATGGATAGACAGGGGTTTGGTGGGGAGGGTTGGGGTTGTTCCACTAACAAGAAGCCCAAAATCGGAAATTTCAAGCTCTGTTGGCTTTTATGTTACAGCTCTTAAGGCTTCATTCCCTGTAGGTATATGGAGCTTTCACCCGGGTCCCAGGTCCAAGTGTCTGCCACATTCACAGCAGATGCATCTCGCTGTAACAAGATGCGCAACAGGTCAACCTCGAGCTACGGATTACGGCTGAGGCTTTAGGAAATCGGGCTTCGGGATTGAAGAGTTTCAAGAAGGTTGTATAGGGCTGAACATCAATGCAGGGAACTTGCGATAGAGCGGTGTAGCACGGTTCATAGCACTTCATACGATTACGATTGGGGTCTGAAACATTCGATTGTGGCTTGGTGTGATTCTACTATACTAACTCTACTGAAGCGAGGATTACAAGGGAACATTGGTTTTCCACAAGTAACTGTGGCCGTTTGAAAATGTACGCTCCCAAATTTATCTATATGTGTATGTAATGTCTACATGTACATATACATCGCGGGACAGAGTGAGACAAAGAGACAAGGAGCCTTGCTGTAGCTTGTAGTGCTGTGTGTAACTGCCACCTTGCAGCCTCGGATTTCGCTTTCATATTCAAACTCCAACATCCCCTTTGCTCATCTTTGCTCTAAATCCCGACCCACAACCTCGGTCTTGAAACCTTGTTCTCCCAGACAGTATAGACCTAAAAACTGAAACCCTAAACCCTAAACCCTAGACTCGCAACCATTCGAGAATCCTCCGCGGAACCTGAACCGCAAAACTTCAGCTCGACACCTCTCGCAAACTGCTCACGGAATCTATAACTGTCGAATGGGCTTATTGTTTTGCGGGTGTAGTGTTTGGTACGTGCGTGCTATGGAGGCTGTATCGGTTTTGGGGTCTTCGGGCTTTCGGATTGAAAGGTTTCGAGATTCAGGAGTTTAAAGGGGTTTGCGGGGGTACTGTTTAAGGTTTAGGTCCTCGCTCAGCTTTCGAACCCTTGATGAGAAGTGAACTCAACTTTTGCGGTCATTGCATTAGTAGATGCACGGATACAGGCACATGACCTGATGGAAAAATGCCTGCTACAGGAACCTACCAAAAGCTGTGGAGCCCAGAGCCCCCGAGTCACCACACCATCGGAACTCAGTTGAGTTGCATGGCCCCAGCTAGCGGCTGCCATGACAGGAGTATATCCATTCTCGTCCTAGCCAAACAATGGCTCGGATTTTGGGCAAAAACCGCAGGGCGTGTAGCAAGTGTGCAGGGGCACCCCCAGTCCGTGGTTATGGACAATAGCAGTTTAGGGTTTAAACATTCTTGATGTTGAGCTGAAGCGCAACAACACGTCGTAAATACTTTGTTGCGATTGCAAATAGATGGCTATTGAGAACCATGCCTGTGAACGCCTATGAAACTTGCAGAAGGAAGGAACCATGCAGTGGTAAGAACTGTGTCCTAAACCAACAGGCTCCAAATCATTGATGTAAAATCTGTCGGGGGTTGGGGTCCCTAAACCCAAACATGACATCCCGGACCGTAGACAAAGCAAACACATGCCTTTCAGTCTTGAATGCCGTGACTTCATTCCAGCCGTCTGCAAACAAGACACGAGACGGTTTACCCACATGTTTGCGTTTCAAACTGTCAGGCTTTGGGGCTTCACAGCTTCGACATGGGGTTGCACACCCGGTGCTCAGATGCACAACAAACAGAAACACGAATATACTTTCATTCGGCATTGGTAATGTTCCAAGAGGACGCATAACCACCCAAATTGCGCACGCGAGAACCTGCCATACGCAGCAAAATTAACACCGCACACGAAGCTAGCCAAAAGAACGCACCCTCAAAGCATCCGCTCCTGGGAACCCGGCGAAAAGCCCGACAGCGTGATAAGCTCCTTTTGCAGGGTAGCGTTTCGCTTCACAAAACTCAAGCAACATCGTCGAACTTCAAAGCCTACCCTGACTTGTTGGTTGCGGTTTCTGCAGCTTCTGCCTCTTAGTCGTGCTTCGCAGGAAAGCCCGTGTTTTTTCAGTTTAGCGGAATGTCTGGCGCAGGGGGCACAATTTCGAATGCTGTATTTTCGAAGATCGTTAGCCACTTGCAGAAATCTCATGTCATGTTTTATAAGCATAGGCAACGAATGCTAGCATCGAAACCCGAACCAAGTCTTAAACCGTAACAATCCACAAGCACAAGGGGCTTTATCGCCGCAGCGAAAATTTGCAGTTGCTTGCACAAACAAAGGCCCGAGATCTTCGATTCATAGTTGCGTGTGTTGGCTTTGTGTTCCTTCTGCGAGGATGCGCCTCCACAGCCAACTGCAACCTCCCAGTATCCGCCCCATTTCCGGTACGTAGTATGGATCTGGGCTCCATGCGCAAGCAAGCAATTTTTAAACTGCTCTCCTATCTGGGACCTAACTGTCTGTGCTGCTAAAGCATGGCTGCATGGCGGAGGCTTCGGAACAAGACATAGTCCCGGGCGTCAAATTTAGAGTCCTGGGGTCTCGGTCGATGGTCTACTGCTGCAGGCGTCAACACCCGTGCAAGCGAACGAAGCATTCATCCATGCGTCTAAGTGCAGACCGCGAGCATGACCCCGCAAGTAATTAATGACATTGCCTAAACCCCTAGGCCTTAAATCCGGCCCTTGCAATCCTGGACCCATTTACGAACCTCCGGCATCCGTGGGTTCTCTTTGAGGAACCGAACTTAAGTTACGGTAACGGTAGGAGCATATAACAAGATATGTTTTGCTTATTATAGCAACTTACAGCACAAACTCCTTAGCGATCACCATTGTCTACAAGCATCCGTCACGCCGGCGCCTCGCTTTGCAAAGCCGCTGGCTTCTCAGATCCCTGCGCCCTCCATCTAATATAGGGGCCTTTATCAGCAGAACGGGATCTTTGGGGATGGGTAATTAACAATGTGCGTATACATACATATATTTATGCACACATGCACACATAAACACACACACACACCCACCCGATATGTATAGAGTTCTAACCGGAACTTTAAGGAGTAGTATTGAGAATCATCCTGAAGGCGCTACGTGGAACTTAAATCCTAGCCTAGCCAATACTGCCTGAACAAAACTCAGTGGGAACCGTAAATCTAAACCGTCTGAACACGACGGTCCTTTGAGTGTCTCTGTAAGGCTCTCATAAGTGGAGCTAAGGTTTCTGTTGAAGTTCCGTATGGGGTTGTCGTGCATGTTTGGGATGCCCCATAGAGTGGTAATACTAAAGGACGGTCTGTCAAATAGACTTCCAGGGATTTATCGCCAGAAGGCGAAATTCCTCATAGCGCAAAATTGCATGACACTGTAGGAGGATTGGCCAAACCCTAAGCCCTAAACATCCCTAAACCCAACTCCAAACCGGAGTCCGGCCCAGATATTGAAACTTCAGCCCTATCCCGGAGAACCTACGGTCAGGTAGGACCACCCGCAACATCATGAGAGTTAGTAACGGAGGCTATCAGTACCTTAAATTGGCCTAGAAATGCAAGGCTCACGTCGAAGTTAGACAAACCGGATGCAAGGAAAAAACGCTTGTGGTTAATTGGGGTTATAAGCAATTTTAAGTATTGTTACCTCATTTGTAGCCCTGTCGTTGCTATGACCCATGGTCCTTTACGCGCCCTTATAAGCATCAACCACGAACCCACAAGCCTACCCTCCCTAAAACCTCATAACTCACAAAACTTATATATATATATGTATGTACGTACGTACGTACGTACGTACGTACGTACGTACGTACGTATGTATGTATAATATGCAAATACACACTAATTACAATAGGTATGTGTATGTATATATAATATTATATAATAAGTAAGTCATGACACGGAAAACAGCTAGAAACCAGACCTTGTTAAGGACACAACGAGGAAGTCACAAGAAGGACGCCTAAAGATGCAGGTTTTTTCTGGAGCTTAAGGTCTATAGGGTTTCTTGGCTGACTTCTGAACCCCTCCTAAAAGTTAAACTTTTAGCCTCCTTATTATATTTCATATAGGCCAACCAGAAGAACACTAAGGTTTAGGGCTTCGCGAATTCACCTGACGCGACATGCTGGATGGATGGCTTTCTTTCTGTTTGGGTCCAGGGCGTCACCACCTTAAGCTGAAAGCCCACATTCACACAAATTACTCTACCGTCCGTTCTACAAGAAGTGACCCTAAAACCTGAACCCTGATCCCTAAACAAGAAGGCGCGAGAACCGGGTACTTGGAAAGACCTGGAACTAGGACACAGGGCGATGAGCGCTTCCCAGTGACTCCCAACCTTAAATTATAGGAGCCCTAATAAGATTTCAGGTATATTCCTTAATTAAGGGGTTTTGGAGTCTCTGGGTTATGCGCGTGTCATCACAACAACTCCTGCGTGCGACCGAGTTCCAAGGAGCAGGAGGAACCCCCAAGGGCCCATGTACCCAGGGTTTAGGGTTTGGGGTTTTAGGGTTTAGGGTTTTAGGGCTTAGGGTTTTTAGGGTTCGGGGTTTAGGGTTTAGGGATATAAATCCTTAGCAATACCTTAAGGGCTCTGAGCTGTGGGAATTATATGGTATATTCCAGATTATGGGCAATGCAGGATTTATATCATCAACCGTAGTATATACTTTGGGCTCAAAAGTAGTCCCCATATAGGTACTTTGTGGCCCAAGCATATTCTATTTGGGTACATGGACCCTGGTACATGGACCCTTAGGGGACAGCGAGATTTGAAGCAAGAGCCGTGGCAGGAGCAGGAGCAAGAGCCGCACAAGAGCCGCAGCAGGAGCCGGAGCAGAAGCAAGAGCAAGCGAGAGAGAGAGAGAGAGAGAGAGAGAGAGAGAGAGAGAAAGAGAGAGAAAAGCAAAGTGACACCGGAGATGAAAACTCACCCTGACAATTACAACACTTTTTCCGATCCGAGCTGTTGTTGAGGGTGCGCGGGGGGGGGGGGGGGGGGGGGCGTTTAATGTTGGGGAAGAGGTCAAACTTCGTCATATGGATCATGTAAGGTTTGCTTCATCAACACTACAAAGATATAACTTGAACCGGAACCCTAAATGCACTGCATGTTTCGGGGTCCTTACCATGATTTTCTTAGGCAAGTCATCATATGTCTTTAAGAAGGTATCCCAAACCATAGAGATTAGGGTTTTCTGGTTCAAGGGTTGTGGGTTCAAGAGTGTGGGGGGCCAAGGGTTTAGACTAAACCCTATGAGCCCTAAACCCCGAACCCTCGCAAAGGCCCTGAACCCTATAAGCCCTCAAAACCCCTCAAAACCCTCAAAACCCTAAGAGCCCTAAACCCTACACCCTACGGCTTAAGCCAGACCATGAACCCAAGGCCTCACTAGAAACCCCAGGCTCCCCGAGAGCCCTACAACGAGCGGCCCGACGCCCGAAGTCCGACGTACTTGGGTAGTTCTCTAAAGTAGGGTCCCTTTTAGAGTCCTTTTTATAAGGGTGCCGTACTATATTGGTGACCTAAAGAGGGACCCTGATTTAGAGAACTACTCACTTGAGCTCAGAAATCAGAACTTGAAACACAAGGGTTAAGGGTCAGGTTTAGGGTTTATAGGATCTTGGGCTCAGGGCTTAGGTTAGGGTTTAGGTTTTCAGGAGTTTTATGCCTGTTCTTAATGAGTTTAGGGTTTGAGGGATCTAGCATTTATAGGGTCTAACGAAAACCTGTTCTTAATGATGTGCACAATGAGTTTTGAGTCTAAGGGATCTAACATTTAAAGGGTCTAACGAACTACCTGCTCTTAATGAGTTTAGGGCTTGAGGCATCTAGCAGTTAAAGGGTCTAACACCCCTCAGTCCAGATTCACGCAGATTCCTGCGGTGCGCAGCTGCCAGGTCCGGTCCTCCACACGTGCGATGTCGCCATCCCCGGCAGCAGTCCACAGATTTTCCTGGAGAGGTTGGAGTTGACATGTATTAATCTGTGAGTTACAGTAAAGAGGTTTTAGGGTTTAGGGTTTAGGGTGGGGGCGCGGGTTAAGTGAACGTAAGTAGCTGCTCTTGCAGCTAGAATTACATGCAACTTCGTGAAGTACTTGAAGCTCATGCCGAAACCCGAGAAGCAGTTCTGCTCGACGACTTCTGGAGAGGGGACGCTGAGGACACCGTGAACCCTAAACCCCAACCCCCTAAAACCCTAAATCCAAAAGCCACACATCCCCGCAGCCCTAAGCACTAGAAGCCATAAATAGCAGCGAATCCCGAGCTCCTAAGCTGCAAGAGCAATCTTAACCAGAGACTGCACATGCATCTCGCAGCAGCCCTGAACCTAGAAGCCTGAACCCTGACAAGCTGCAAGAACCCCCCTAAACAGCAAAGCCGGAACCTTAGGTTTAGGGCTGAACCCCTAAACACTAATTCCTAAACCCCGTGACATACCAACATCTAAAAGCAACCCTACTTCCCCTACAGGCTCTAAATCCTAAACCTCTATATCGCAGCACCCCAGTTCCCTAAGCCCTAAACCCTAAAGCCCTAAGGCCCCAATCCCTGAATCCTTAAAGCCCTAATCCCTGAAGCCCTATATCCCTAAATCCCTAAAGCCCTAAACCCTATATCCCTAAAGCCCTAAACCCTAAAGCCCTCAACCCTAAAGCCCTAAATCCCTAAAGCCCTAAATCCCTAAATCCCTAAAAGCCCTAAACCCCTAAAAACCCTAAATCAAATCCCTATATCCCTAAGCCCTAAAGCCCCTAAACCCCTAAATCCCTGAATGCCTACCTAAACCCTACACCCTAAATAAACAATATCCCTAAACCCCTAAAGCCCTAAACCCCTAAACCACTAAATCCCTATAACCCCTATACCCCCCCAAATCCCTATAACCCCCCTAAATCCCTAAATCCCTAAACCCTAAATAAACAGTATCCCTAAAGCCCTAAAAGCCCTAAAAGCCCTAAACCCCTAAAAAAAACCCTATAACCCCCTAAGAACCCCCAGTCTCTTTAGGGCTCCTAAACGCCCTAAACCCCTAAAAACCCCTATAACCCCTATAACCCCTAAAAACCCCTAAAAGCCCCTAAAAACCCTAAAAATCCCTATAACCCCTAAAAGCCCCCCGGTCTCTTTAAGGCTCCTAAAAACCCCTATAACCCCCAAAAAAAAGCCCCCAGTCTCTTTAAGGCTCCTAAAAGCCCCTATAACCCCTAAAAGCCCCCAGTCTCTTTAAGGCTCCTAAAATCCCTAAACCCCTAAAAGCCCCCCGGTCTCTTTAAGGCTCACGCCCCCGGGCCAGCTTGTCGAACTCCAGCTGCCGGCGTCGCGCGAAGTTGCTGCAGAGCCGTCTGGACCTGGCGGAGAAGTCCCACTCCTTTAAAAGGGGGAGGTATAGGGGTTCTGTTAAGGGAACTATAAGGGTTTAGGGTTTTAGAGGTATAGGGGTTCTGTTGTTAAGGGAACGATAAGGGTTTAGGGCTTTAGGGGGTTTGGGGGTTAGGGGGTTCGGGGGTTCGTGGGTCTATAGGGCCTTTAATAAGGATTTGTTCAGGGGTGTTGTGGCTTAAGCGCGGTTTAAGGGTTTAGGGTTGCTGAAAGGACGCTATTATCAAAGGGGGTTGTAGAGAGGGTTCCTAAGACAAGGTTCTGCAATGGAACCCTACATCCTGACCATAATCCCAATCCTACTCTTGAATGCTAACGCCATAAAATCAAGCCGTAAAGACACCGCAAAGGTTTACAACATGCCCTAAGCCCTAAGCCCTAAACCCTGCTTCCTACTCCCTAAACCCTACAAACCTACTAGAGAAGCCTAATAAAATCACCTACATTATTCCTTCGGGCTCCTTATTAAAACTATGCCATAAAGGAAGCCCAAACCCTGCTATTCCAATAAGTGGAGGCCTCTATATTACATGCCCTGAGACTCCTAGATCTGCAACACCCCTAAACCCTAAACCCCTAAACGCCTAAACCCTAAAACCTGCAATGCTGCCTTCTTCAGGCTGATCTCGGCAAACTCAGGCTCCTTTGGATGACATCGGAGTTGCGGCTTAGAGCTTAGCTTCCGTGAAATTTTCGGATTTAGGCTTGTGGATGTACGGGCGGCTGTAGGGTTGTGGCTATGAAAGGCTCAAACATCTCCGGATTGCTGCGAATTTGGGAGTCTTGCAGTCATAAGATCAGCCTTTCGGAACGAGTGGCAGGACTTTGCAAGAGATCTGATTCCGAGGCCAGGGACTCCCAAAGTCTCCAAGAAAGCTTCTTTAAATCAGGCGAAAGGGGTTTCAAGAGATTTCCAAGTTACTAGTCAATACCGAAATGGTTGTGGAACTATCCTAAACCTTAGGCCCTGAACTCAAAGGGATGCTTGCCTCTATGAGGTCCCCCGCCAACCTTGCAGTCTGCAAGCTAGAGGGACAGCAAGGCACAACCCTAAACCCCAACTTCGAACCCGGCTTACCAACCATCTTGATCCTCGAAGCAAAGCGGAAAAGCACGGTGAACCCCCATTAACAATCCCGAATTACACCCAAGACCCCATAGGCCCGGAAACTTATGAGCTGTAAGCCCTCCCTGCAATCCCGAAACCGCTTTCAGAAAGGTGTTGAGGGTTGAGGGTTTCAACCACAAACGAGTGGCTGAAAACAAACGACAAATATCCGCCATTTACATACAAACATGCAGCCATACGTACATATATTCAGATGCGCGCACACACACATAGTATCTGCTTACATGTTTGTTTCTTTATTAACATAAATCGGCAACTATGGGCTTCATTCTGTACGGGCGGCCAGGCCCAGCAGTCCTGCTTGAGCTGCGCATGCAGCGTGCGGAAGCCTCGATCTCTAAAACGCTGTGGAACTGATTCAGGGGTATAGGGGTTTAGGGTTATTTATTGAGCAGATCCTTCATTTAAGCCTCACCCTCAAGCTTCTACAATACATTTGGGTGTGAAATCTCCTGTTGAGGATTTGGGGCGTCGGCTGTTACATGGTTGTCTGGTTGAGGCTACCCGCATCCAAAATCCCTAAACCTAGGCCAGACATTGAACTTATGACATTAACTTATAGAGGGAGCCTTGATCTGTGTTTCATGCGAGGTATATTCCTTGCTTTGGGGTTTTGGATTTCGGGTTTAGCGTATGGTTTTAGGGTTTCGCGGTTTAGGGTTTAAAGCACATACATACTTAAGCCCAAAATTCGAGAACCCAGGGCTCCATCCCAACCCTTCAAGGCCCTTCATAGCTGTACTTCTAAAGGCTCTTCTGCAGGTTCTATAGGGCCTTAATTTATGGGTTCCATAGGGTTTCATTAAGGTTTGCTTCTGGGTACTGGCGGGTTCTATTGGGCTTAAGGAGTTCTAGCGACTGTCGTCCGGCTTAAGACTATGAGGCCTTCGTTGGATCATTAGGGGCCACAGCAAGCAAAGGGACAAACAAACACATGTTGAGGCGGCTTCTTCGTTCCTGATTCGAGCGCTTCTCACATCGAAAAGCGCAGAACTAAAACAGGGAAGGCTGCTTCTGGAAACTGCTAAACAACACATTTTTACAAATGCTACAAACACGGTTAAGCTCAGGAAAGCCCACGTGCAGACAAGTGTAACCTATGTGTGCACGCATATGCATCTATATATATATACACAAAATAGAGAGATGGAGAGATTGAGCGACATACAGCGAAAGTAAGATAAACAGAAGCTCAAAACCTCAAAGCCGTGTTTACTCATCCGAGCGTCCGAGGGAGTCATCTGCAGCCAGGAGCTGCCTTAGTCGAGCTTCCAACGCAGCCTCCAGCATCGGTTTAGGGTTTAGGGTTTAGGGCCTAGGGTTTAGGGTTTAGGGTTGAGGGTTTAGGGCTTAGGGTTTAGGCACCATGAGGGTTTATGATTTCTATAAGGGGGTTAGAGAGTTTTCCGAAGCCGTATGAAACTCATACGCTTTAGGGTTAGCTTAGGATTCGTCTTCGGGGTGGGTGGCTAGAGTTTCCCTAAATCCGTCTGAACCCTTTGTAAACAGAATGGAGATATAGACAGATATTGAGACGGAGATGGACATGGAGACGGAGATAGAGACCGAGAGAGAATGAGCGGGACCGACACTTTGAAACAGATATAGGTCTGATGCAAAGTCACATACAGGTATGACAGCAAAGACCACGTGCACCAACAACGAGAACTGCAATTACATCTTTGTAGAAGTGCATCTGTTTGATCTGTTTGCATGTTCAGTTGATGATTCAGAAGTGCGTTAGCGGCTACATGACCCTATTTCTGGCTCCATTGCGGGGCTCGTTTGTGTGTGTTTTCTGAACCCAGGCTCGAGAGACTGTACTGGTAGCAGGTAGCACCTTTCTTGTAACTGATATGGGAAACTGATTAAGAAACCTTGGGTCTTTATTAGGGTTTCTTGTATGAATCCTAACATTTTGCGGCTATAGGGCCAGTGTTTCTTAATCAGGTTCCTACATCAGGATTCCATAACAGGGTTTGGGGTTTAGGGAAACTAAGGCAACCAACGAATCGGTACTGCAATGCAGGGTCTCGGAAGGATGCAGAATTCTGGGACTTGGTGTCGGCATGTCGAGTTTGGCGCTCGGGATCTAGAAGGCTGCCTGGTTCAGACTTGTAGTGTGGGAGCCTCTTGAATTAGAACAATTACGTTGAGGGGGGGGGGGGGGGGGGGG